>LFZO01000853.1:0-23982 GCA_001578225.1 Pseudocercospora musae
CCGCTTATAGCCTCCAAATCCTCGTTCGTAAGATGCTTATCGGTTAGCTCTCCTACCTAGCCGTTCGATAGTACAAGGCCGCGAGCCTTAAGCTTCTATACCTATGTAGCGAAAATCTCCGGATTATGTATATAGTCGATACCTTAAGAGTAGGCAAGCTTATCCTCTACTTCGAAGGAGACCGACATACGGATTCGATTAGCGCCGATGCCTTCGATTAGCTCTAGAACGTTACTATTCAAGCGTATTGTCTCTACTAGAGGCAAGTTACTCTTCTTAGGTATATCGTACTCGTAATAGAACTTGGTAGGCTTCGGTACGGAGATAAGCTCGTACGCGTAATCGGGTCGAAGGGCGACTGTAAGGAGCTACAACGGTAGGTTCTGTCGGACTAGCTAGTTGCTAATACTATGGATCTGTAGTAGGTTGATACTAGTCTACTTCTCTAGTAGGCAGCTACGGAGATGCTAGTAATACATTGCAACCTCCGCGACTATCTCCTCTATAAGACTATACGCCTTACCCTTTAGGTTCTTAGCCTAGTTAAGGATGTTGTTAACCGCCGTACTACCTTGCTCGGTCATTACTACCGTAACTTCCGGTTGCCCGAAGGCTCGAGCAACTACTTGTAGAAATTAGCCTAGCATAGTCGGTACGTTAGACTAAACTAGTGTAAAGGTATACAAGCCGAGACGCGCTACTAGTACTGTAGCAACTAGAGTGCTAGTAAAGTAGTGAGCCTTGTTAGAGCTACAAAAGGCCTCGAACTCCTCCTCCGTATTACTATTCTTACTAAGTAGAAAGAGCCGATTAGCAAGGTTATCCTTCGCATTGCTTAGTCGGAGGCTATAGAACTTGGCGCACATCTTTAGGTGCTTAGCGTAGATATCCTCTAGTTCGTTAGGATCATATAGGTCCTTGAATTGCCGAGCTAGATCGTAGACTACCGCAAAGGAACTAACATCCTTGCCCTTAACGCTCATAGTATCTAGCTTAGCTATGAACCGACCGAACTGTCCGCCCGTATAGTCGGTATAGACGTCCTTGATTTCTACCTCGAAATCCATCTCTTCGCCCCTATCGCTACTACTAGCCGACTTAGCATCTTCGTCCATTGCCGTAGCCTCGAGGCGTAACGCTTCCTGCCTATGTTCCTCCTCTTATTAGTATAGTTTAGCTATCTTAGCCGCCTGTTCTTGCTATAGACGGGTCGGCGGAGCAGTAGTACGACGCGGCCTAGTGCTCTCTTAAGCGGCGAGTTCTCGGGTAGCTACTTCGTCTACTACCTTCTATACTTTAGCCTAATAACGGATTGCCTAGCGCTAGGACGGAGTAATGAAGGGTGCAATGCGAGCTAGTCCCTCCACGATGAACCTAGAGCTACTAATGCGGTACCCCTTGTTAGTTAGTAGTTGTACAACCTCCTAACTACCTAGGTTAATAGTAGCGATCTCCTTCTCATACTTCTTATAATACTTCGAGTCGAAGTCGCTATTAGTGAAAGTAAGGCTTAGATTCTGTCGGCCTATCTTCTTAGGAGTAGACAACACATAGTAGATCATGGTCTTGCTAACGAGCTTAGTACCTTGTCGACGGTTCTTATTCTTGTTAACGAAGGCTACAACGTTCTTAGCTCGCTCCGCGCTATTATAGGCGAAATTAACTAGGCTCTACGGGAGCGCTATTAGACTACCCCAATACTCAAGGGTTACGGTTAGATAGTTAAGGCGATGGCGGATGTTCATACCCTGCTCCTCGACGATAGCAAGCGATGGGTAGGCCTTAGAGAGCTCCTTGCCCTCGAGAACTAGGTCTTTGAAGTCGATAGTCCTACCAAGTCCTCGGCGGAGACCCGTCATGCCTACGGCAACGGTGACTACTAGGCTCTCGCTAGCCCTATCGAGGATGGCAAGTAGCTATCGAGTCGCCTCGATCTTTGCCTAGCGGTTAGCAATGCCTACTACAATCTCGAACGCGTCGGTAAGATTGGTAACCTAAGCAAGCTCGCTGTTTTCTAGAACTATAAAGATGCCGAGCGAAGCAGCGCTCTAGCCTAGCTAAACAATAGTAGTAGATTGACCAAACCGATAGGTAGTCGAAGAAGAATCTAGTAGTGCTAGGTCGGCGGGGACGAGTTCCTATTCCTTAGCTATGTTGGAAGGTTAGTCGGTTAGGAGAGGGAAGAACAGATGAGTAGGTGTAGGCGCCCGTTAATAAGGCTTTTAGAACAAAGACTGTAGGCAGTCGTTTGCCTATGACTATAGGCGCGTATGTGTAGGCGATTGCTCGGAGGTTCGAGCAAATTCATACTTAAATAGTCGTGCGTATACGGGCACGCGGGCGGCCTGTCCCGAAACCTTAGGAAGTAAAGTTTCACTTTCTCGGCGCTCCGCATATGTTCCTAGCCATAGCTCCGCTCCTACTACCTACCCGTCCAATAGTAGACCAAGTTAGTGTATCGCTATTGGTCGCCTTGCGACCTAGCTTTCTAGGGAACGTCCTAGTGAGTTTTCGCTAATGACCCCCCTAGGGGTCATTAGATCGCAAGATTCCCTTCCGATCGATCGCCCGATAGATCCTTATGTAAAAGTGGTCCGTGCCCCTCCTATGTAGGCTACTCGTAACCTGGTTTTTCTAGATATTCCTTCCTTCCTACCGCTCATGGATAGGGATGTAGTCCCCCGATTAGCGTAGCTACCCTTGAGCGCTAGCATCGGTTCCTAATAAGCGACCGATTCTCTAGTTAGTAAGGCTTCGTAGGCGCCTCCCTTTCTATACGTCTCGCTTAGCTACTGCCGATAGCGCGCGTAGAACCGACATATCGTAGAACCTCGGCAAAGAAATGGCTTAGTAGCTAACAGCTCCTACTAATTACTCCTATAGGGGTTATTACAAGTCGAAATCCTAAAGGTAAACTCTAAAAACAAGGCAAGTACAAAGGAAATACATATAGCTAGTACGATAGCATCGTAGAAAGGAAGATTAGGTAGAACAATCAAACAAACAAATATAGGAAACGTTAAACATCCGGTCGCAAGTCGCCTTACCTACTAGTTAGCGCTTCTAGGACTTTAGGATCTTCGTTAGTAAACTACCCATCGTCTAGCTCTCCGTCGTTAGACTCGTAGTCTAGCTCCCGTATCTAGTCTAGTTAAGACCTAGTATCGGTATCGACCTCCGATTCTAACTCCGATTTTGACTCCGACTATAGGCTAAATCGCACGAAGCTAACTCGCACATATCCGTCCCTTTCTTCTTAAGTTATTGCTAATGACTCACTAAGCCTTATTTGCGGGTACACAAACTCCTCCGGCAGCTCAGCGTCTAGAACGGCATTCGGATCTTCGCGGAACGGGTCTAGGTCTCTAGTAACATTCTCTACCCCTGCTAATACTTCCTTATCGGTTTAGGGCGGTATAGCAGGTTCCCTCATGAAGTCTACCTTCTTCAGGTTAGCCCTTGGCTACGTATGCTTTAGTGTAGAACTATCTAGCTCCTAAAGTCGGTAAGCGGCGCCCTTATGGAGTACTTCCTAAACGCGATACGGCCCCTTCTAGCGGAAAGCAAGTTTATGCGAGAAGCTCGTCTTTAGCTCCGACCGGAAGACTAGCACGAGATCCCCTTCCTTAAAGGGGATGTAGTCTACGCCTTGGGTATCGTTAAAGTATTGCTTTGCCTCCTCCCGGAGGCGCCTTTAGCGAGCAAGCCCTTCCTCTACGGTGCTTGTTATCTCTTCGAGAGCCTTAGCGCGCAAGTGCAAAAGGTCGGAACGGTCCCTAACTAATCCCTAATCGAAGACACTATAGGTACGATGGGTAAGTTCGATAGGTAGGACTGCTTCTCGCCCTATCATGACTTCTATAGGTGTAAGGCTAGTTGTCCTAACGGCAGTAGTGCGGTCGGCCTATAGGACAGCGGATATATGATTAGCAATCGGTATCCGCCTATCCCCTCCATTTGTAAGCTTAGCGATAGCATTAAGAAGGGCTTTATGTCCAACTTCGACCGTAGCGTTCGACTTAGAGTAGTATAGTAAGATCTTGACTGTCTTGGCTCCGTAGCTAACGATTAGTGCTTAGACCTCCTCGGCAAAGTTAGTCGGAGCGTTGTTAAGTACTATCTCGGCTAGGGCACCCTATCTACAAAAGATGTCCTTCTATAGGAACTTGGCCGTATGTGTCGTAGTGATCTTTTTCGAGGACAAATAGAAGTGCTATGCTTCTAGCTACCGAGATAACGCCTCTCGAGCTACTAGCATACTATTACTACTATTGATGTAAACCGCGTCCACATACTAGCGTTCCCCGACCGACTACTGAGTAGGTATACGAAGTTTACTAGCCCGGCGGTAACTATTGCGGAACGCACATTCGGGATAGCCTTTGTAGTGCCTAGAAACGTTAGCCTAGACTCTATCCCATTAATACCGCCTTCTTAACAGATCAAAGGTTCCCTTAGCCGCTCGGTAACCGTTCTCCTCGTAAAGGGTATGTAGGATCTCCTATCTAGCTTCTACATTATCGATAACTCTCTACAGAGGGGCGTTAACTATGGACTATCGCTATAGATGCCTATCCTTGACTACGAACCGCCGTGCTTGCTTAACAATGCGACGATGCTAGCTTCTAGAGATCCCTAGCGCTCTCCTACCGTAAGTAAGGAAGTAGGCGATATGGTAGGAGTCGTTAGAGTATTCCCTATTAAATATATTAGCTCGTTCGACGCCCTCGGCTCCTTGTCCCTCGTCCATACCTATAGCCGCAGTACCTTCTGCCTCGATTACCGGGTAAGTATTAACATAGAAGGTCGAAAAGAACGTACGGTCTATTACGGTATCGACGTCCTCCTCCTCCTACATCTCTACTATGTCCTCGTCCGTAATCGGCTTACGAGACAAGGCATCTATAGTAGAATGTCGCTTTCTAGGAACATAGATAGCGTCAAAGTTAAAGAGATGGATCTACGCTACCTACCTAGCTATGGCTAAATTCGGTAAGTTAGAAGCCGCTCGATTGAGCTAGTAGACCAAAGTATTCGCATCTACCTTAAGCTAGAAGTAGATACCGAAGAGCTATAGGCGGAACTTCTTGAGCGCTTTGTAGACCCCTAGGCACTCTCTCTTGCCTGCATCGTATCGCGCCTCCGTAGGGTTCTACAAACCGGATTCATATCGTACAGGATGCTGTACGGATGGCTCTTCCCTATCGCACTGCATTAGTACCTTACTATGACCTTCCCTACTAGAATCGACAGCGACTACGATAGTCCCTACGCCTTCCGTGTAGTTAATAGATGCAAGGGCTAGGGCACTAATCAAGGCTCTCGTAACCCGCTCCTTGGCCTACTAATACTCCTCGCCCTATCGAAACTCAGCGTCCTTCCGAAGAAGTGTAAACAGCGGCTTACAAACGATCGAGAACTCCTTAATCTAGATCCTAAAGTAGGTAACTATCCCGACCTATATCCGTACGTCCTTCTAGTAGGTAGGTGTCGGCCATTTAGCGATCTTCTTAACACGGGCGCTATCCGGATGTCTCCCATTCGCATCGGTTACGTAGCTAACGATGTTAATCTTCTAGTAAAGGAGTTGAAGCTTAGAGCCGTAGATCGTAAGATACGCACGCTCTAAGTCGTATAGAACCTAGTCCAGGTTCTAGATATACTCTAGAACAACACGACGAATGCTAGGTTCTACCTCCTCATCTCTATACCTTATCTTTGGCCCTTTAACCCCTATGTTATCTAGAAATGGTATAGCAATGTGCGAGATGTGAGTGAATAGGACCTAGTTCATAGCTCGAACAAACTAGGCAACCGAATTGGTCGCTCCTTACGGAAGAGTCGTCTATCGTACGAGACTAAGCGGTGTATCGAAGCTCGTAATGTCCCTACTGCCTTCATCCAATAGGATCTAGTCATATCCCGAAAAGATGTCTATTAGCGAGGCGACGACACAGTTCCCGAAGGCTTCCGAGAAACTGTCCGTATCGGGCGGTAGGTTAGCGTCCCTAATCGTTACAGCATTGAACTTTGTAGCAGCATTGATTAGGCGATACTCTTTGTCCTTCCTAAGGACCTACTTCTTGCCTACTAGGAAGTATGGATTGTAGTACGAAGCATGTAAAGGTTCTAGTATGCCTGCTTACATACGCTTACGGACCATGTCTTCCACGATCGGGCGTAGACTCGGATTAATCCTAAAGGAAGGGTGCTCCTATAGCTTATGCGGAATGGTCCTAATTTTCTGCGGTAGTACGATCTTAGGGTTAATGCGGCTAAGGTACGTGAAGTCGTATACTAACACAGCCTCCCTATTGTATAGTAGCTCCTCTAGGAGGTGCCTCTCCGTTAGCGTAAGCTCTAGACCGGTACGAATGTTGGCAAGTCGCTCTACTGTTAGCCTCGTCCTATGCTTAATCGTAGAGAACTTCTTCGTAATGTATTTCTAGTCATAGGGCCCTATTCCTAGCGGAAGAGCTACCTCTCGGTCTAGGTAGTCCTATCTCTAGTTCGGGTTGCTACTAGGACTAGATCTATCCGTCATGTGCACGCTGCCTTTAACCGGTTTGACCTTATTAGCCACCCTCTTGTACAGGGTGTAAACGTCTACCGAGGACTAAGTAGGCAGAGGTAACTGCTCCCTCCGGCGCCCGCTTCGAAGGTTAGCATAACAGAACAGAGCATACACCTCTTCCGACGTATCGTCTCCATCGTCGAGGCGCTCGATATATAGCTCGTAGTCCCTTCCTAGAATACCGCTAAACACATTGCTATAATGCCCCTTAGGGGGGTCATTAGCGGGTACTCCCGATTGGCTACGGGAAGCTTCCGAGTCTTGGCATATAGTCTAAAAGACCTCGATTTCTAAGTCATCGTTTTCCGAGTCGCCATTTCCTAAGTTGCCATTTTCGCCTAGTGGTTCGTCCGGTAGGTCCTAAGGTACTTGATTGGTAGGAAGCTAATCTGTTTAGTATCGCTAATCTAAATCTGTTTAGTATCCCTCCCCCTCTAACCGGAACGAACTCGATTGGTATAGACCGTAGGTGTATAGGGCGCAAACTAACGGTCCTACAGCAGCGCTAGGGCTTTTCCCTCTCGATCTAGGCTAGTAAGGCGTTCCCTACGTTTCTGAGTAGTAGCGACAATCTCCTTATAGGACTTGCAACCTTGATTACTAACATAGCTAGTGAAAACGATCTTATTCCCTTTCCAGTCGGCAATAGTGCCTTCCTATAATCCATCATTACAGTTCTGCTAGATGCCGCGCACCATGCGAGACTAGGGTCGTCCGAGAAGGATAGGTGTCTTCGGGTTAGCCGCTATCTAGAACGTAAAGGCGTACACGATTCTAAAGGCGTCTACTATAACATTGTAACAAGCCCCTACAAAGGCAACCGTCCTATTAACGCCTCTCATGCCTAAAACTACCTCCTTGTTAATTAGTAAGCGAAGCTACTAAGCGAGGACTAAGGGCATAATAAGGGACTCGGAGCCATTATCAATCATAGCACGGACCGGAATACCGCGGTTGCCGATCTTGACATCGATGTAGATGCTCGGTACGACCGTAAATTCGCGAGTTACTACGGATAGGTCGACCTCTATAGGTCTGCTATATAGGTCCTTGATGTCGGCCGGTGGAGCATGTCTAACCTACATACTAGTAAACTGTACCGCGTAGGCGCCTACCGAGCTAGGCACGTCATCGGTATCCGTCGCTCTATCCGCTAGCAACTCCTAGAAGTGCGGAAGGTGTTCTAAGGTACGGACGTCGACATACGTCGCCTTACCTTTGTCCTTCTGGAAGGCTACTAGATCGCGCATGAACTCTGGATCATTAGGCACTCGCTTCTAGAAGAGATTAGTAGGAACCCCATAGGCTAGGAGATCGCCTATAGATACGCTAGATTAAAGATTAAGAAACCAAGAAGTCTAGAAGATGTTCTACATCCTAGTCGTATCCCCCGCGCCATACTTTTTAATATAATTGTCGAAGCGGAATGACTTCGGATTAGCATCCCTCTTCCTGTTATGAACGGGCGGGTTGGCTAGACTAGGAGACGAGTCGTTCGTACTATCCTCCGTCATTTCGATCTCCTAAGACTCAACGACTTGCTAATCTAGCGTAGCAGATGTAGCGCTCTCGGCAGGAGACTCGGTCGAAGCACTAGGCATAGTACTAACTTGTCGCTAAGCCCTTTACTAAGCGGTAATAAGATTCTTAGTCTTAGCAACTATCCCCCGCTGTTCCTTGACCTTGTCCATAGCCTTCCGACTAGGTATGCCCGTAGGGGCTACACTAGGCCGCGAAGGGTTCTTAGTCTATAACTTCGTTATAGTAGGCATCGCAGTGATCGGGTCTATATCGCCGTCTCCCCCGTCCTCTTGGAGACCGTACATTTCTACGATTAGCTAGTCGTTCTAGGTTACGGCTACCGCTTTGACTACTATAGTAGGGATAGACCCGTCCTTAGCACGTTCTTCGTCTATGAGTTTCCTAACCCTCTTGCCTTCGTGTTTAGCGATAGCCGCGAAGGTACTATTGCCTAGGACCTCCTAATAGATTGGCCTATACCTAGCTTCTAGTAGTAGTAGGATAATAGCTAGCTTTAGAGTGCGGAGGTCCCATTAGTATAGCATCTACTCACTAGTCTTGCCGTAGTACGTCTTACCGTTTTGTTTGTTCATGAAGCCCCTGTCTATGAGCTCCTTCTATACCGGATAGTCGTTCTACATGTGGTTGATACCTCTACACATCTAACACTTGCTATCAAGATCGGGGTATATCTTCCTCGTACTCCTAGTCCTCTAATTAGCAAAGACATCTACTATAGGCGCGTCGGGATAGATGTCGTCGGTGTCTCCGATGGTATCCGACACTCTCTAAGTCGTACCGAGCTTATTAGTAGTAGTAACTAACATTTTCAGCTTATTAATACTAAGGGCGCGAAACTTGTCGATGAACTAGTTGAATTGCTCGTCCTCCTAGCTTAGTAGAGCAACTGCTACTACCTTTGTAACCAGTAGAGGAGCTGATTGAGACTCCGGTAGGAACCTTAGGGTAGGAATAGTAGGCTTAGAAGCGAGACGGACTAAATCGACATCTCTCTTTTCCTCGCTAACGATAAATTTCCTATAGTCGGCCGAGCTATTGATGTCCTGCTTAACATGCTCTAAGATCCTCTTAAAATCACGGAAGGTATTAGGGTCGTCATTAGTAAGCTTACACCTTCGGAAGATACGCTAAGACATCGGGCCTAGAAGGCCCTTTAGGAGTAGTCGGGTCCGCTAAGAGTTCTCGAGGTCTTCCTTAGGAATAGTATCTACAGCTTTGACGAATTCGCGAATATACTCCTTCAAGTTATTATCTTCCGTACGCGGTTAGGCATACAGGGTCTCAAGCTACGGACGACTGCCTTTGACCCTACGGCTATCGTTCTTACGGTACTCCCGCAAGAAGGACTTCTTGAACTTCTCCTAGTTAGCGTCCGACTTGTCGGCCTTGTTAGGGTAGCCTTCGAGACTCCTAAGCGTAGTATGCAACTCAGTATCCGTCGTTTGTATAAACATGCGGATCTTCTTAGCGTTAGAACGGTCGTTTAGCTCATACTCAATAAGGTTATCCTCATATCGTTCGACATAGGCGGTAGCGTTGTATCCTTTAAACTAAGGGTTGGAGTTACTACTAGGCTCCGGTAGGTAGCGCCTATTGATACGAGTAAACTCCTTCTACTGCTCTATTATCTACTGCTATAGCGTCTTAAAGGTAGCAAACATGGCGCTATTAAAGTCTATGTCCGGACTAGGTTCTAGTACTCGACCAACGCCTAGTCTAGTAGCACTAGGCCCGGCAGTGCCTAGCCCTGTAGCGGGGTTGTCCATCTTGGTAGGCGAACGTCGTATCTGTTCGTTAATCGGGTCGGGTTCCTCGTTAGAGGGTATTGATACTAGGCTCGGCCCTATACCTGAACTCATTCAAACGATTGTTGTATAGTAATGAAATCCTTTTTTTTGTTTTTGCTTTTTGTGTAAAACGGGGGATGCTATTGTGCCGCTAGTGGAATGGGTATTCTTGTTTTTATGTAGGCTCGGGTAGTAATGACCCCCCTAGGGGTTATTAGCCTTAAAATCCCCCTAACTAGCCCTACAGCTAGAGTGAAGTCTGAGACTCTAGAGGCGGGAGCTGCAACCGAGCATTCTTAGAGCTAATAAACTACCGAACAATATAGCGAGGTTACTAGGCAACTCCTTTCCCTAATTCCTTTTTCGGGGAACCTTCTACTTTTAGTAGAAGGGCCGAAGCACTGTCGAGCTAGGCTACGAATTAGAGTTTGGCAACCTCTAGCCTAACCGGGATCCCTTCTCTTCAATAGCCTAATGCTCTCGTATTCGTAGTACGCGTCTCGTACCGCAATACGGGTGCGGGTGCCTATCCTACCGTAGACTTTGGCCGGGTCTAAGCATGGTCCGGGTAATCAGTCCTCGCCACGCCTCGGGATCGGTTAGTAGAATGAGACTAGTCGACCGGAACAGCATCGTATCGAATAGGTAGCACGCTACCGTGCGGTGCTAGTAAGGTTTTAGAGGGTCCCCTAAACCCGGAGCGAGTCCTAGAAAGTAATCGACCATCTAGGTCCTAAGCTTTAACAGTCTCTAGGGTTTGTAGCTTTTCGGGATTAAGGCGATGCCCTTATCTAGGAGGTTGCTCTTGGTTGTCGCTTCTGTCGAGACCTCCTAAGACACCTTTCGTAACTAGCGCCGTAGGTCGTTTGTCGCCTCCTACTTGTGCGTGGTTATCCGTACCTAAGGACTACCATCAACCTAACCGCCTAATGCGATCGAGAAGAGATAGCCCTACCTTCGGCTCTAATAATGAGTAGAACCTAAACCTACACAAACCTAAGGGCTAGGCAGCACAGGAAGGGACTATAGGGAGCATGACCCATTAGGCTATAGGCAGCTATGCTAGGCGGACTAACTGTCGTAATAGTCGTAGAGGCATATGGTAGTAATTAGAGCTCTACAGTAGAGGCATATGAAATGTAACTAGTAATGTGTACTGAACGAAGGTTGATGATGTCTCTCCCTAGCAGGAAGAGGGCTATATGTACTAATCGAGGCCCCTGCCTAACTCGGTAGTCAAGTGTGTCCTAGTTGCCAGCCAATACTATCCTTATTACTTAACGGCTAGACTCCTAGTATATCATCTTCGATTAGTAGTAGATTAATAATATCATCTACTAGTAGCATTTCAAGCTCTTCTATAGGTGCCTCTTGCTAAGGTTAGAGCTATTGAACAATACTAGGTATAGGTACCGTCGGAGCATCGCTTATTATTGCATTAAACAGTGTAGGCATAACTAATTCAATAGTTATAAACTCGCTCTCGGAAGGGTCGTTAGGATTAGTATATAGCTACATACCTTCTAGTAGTAGTAGCTTAGATATTGAGTCCGATTTTAACTTAGATTTTGACTCCGATTTTGAGTCCGATTTTGAGTCTAATTTTAAGTCCGATTCTGACTCAAGAAACTAGACATCCTTTAAAGCGATTACCTTGTGCTTATTAGGTAGGTAGATTATGTACTTACTAGAGTCTATAGAGTCCTTAGTATACCTAACAAACTTGCTAACCTTGCTATAGGCATCAAACTTCTTGCTATGAGTAACACTATAGTCGTATAAGATAGTTATATAGCTATAGGTATATAGGTACTATAAGCGAGGGTGCTTTCGAGACTAGTTAAGCTCCTTAGTAACAACTATATATAGACTATCTCTACTATTAACCTAGGTAGGCGTGATATTTAGGATATAAGTAGCTATACTAACTACATCTAGCTATAGAGCCTTTAGAAGGTTTACCTATAGCATCATCTTTCGAGCTATTGTATAGATAATATAGTTGCTAACCTTAGCAAGACTATTTTGTATAGATGAATGTAGAGCGGTGACCTATAGCATAATACCATTGTTGCGAGCCTACTCTAGTAGACTATTGCCTCCGTATTGACCCCCTCCATCGAGGCGGTATATAGGAATAGCGTAGCTAGTCTAAGTATGAATATGTATACGATAATGCTTAATAGCTAGCGCTATACCTGTCTTTAGGGTACTAGGGTATTCATAGCGATAAGCTAACTTAGTATAGGTAAAGAGCGTAAAGTGGCGCTCTTGGAGTAGGCTAGGGTTAGTAATGTAGACTATATCTATACTAACAATGTAATAGATAGTAGTAGGTCGTAGCCGTAGTAGTCGATTGTACTCCTTGTATACTATTAATAAGCGAGAGGCAATGTAGTTACGGAAGGTCTTCTTCCCATCTCTAAGGATTACGATATATCTACTAGCTTCTAGCTATAGCAACTTGCTATAGTGAATGCAACTATACTATAGGTACTAGTTATTCATAGTACCTACTAGTACCCCTTTCTTCGATAGAAGGGCAATAGCCGCCTTACCGTTAGGTCCGGATATAGGGGTATATAGAAAGGGGAGACCATTCTTGCGGTAGGTCTAAGCAACCGTTACTTCGTTACTATCGCTACTATAGGTAAACAAGACTCGTCTATTATTACGATAGAAGTAGCCCTTATCGGCTAACTTCTCGGTAGATATGAGGTTAGCTACTAGACCTAGTACATATAGTATCTTAGTAAGCTACATTATACTAATTCCTCGATTGTTAACAACCTTAGTCTAGGCAGTACTAATTAGTATTGCTTGCTTAGTATTGCCTCTAAATGGTACTAGAATATTGCAACCTTTATGCTTAATAAGCAATACTAGATTGTTAATTATGTCCATGCTAGTACTAGAGTCGACAACCTAGTCTATCGTACGTGTAGTAGCCGACAGTGCTATATAGGCGCGATTACTAACCTTAACCTCGACTATAGCAATGAATAAGTAGTTGCTAGGTAGTGTAGAGTTAGGTCGTAGATCGTTGTAGGGTGTTCTATTAGTAAACAGGCTCTACTACGGAGGTATAGATTAAGGTTGCTACTACTACTAAGCAGTTAGACCTCGCTATTGCTATGCTTTCTTCTTAGCCTTCTCTCGCTTACGGCGGAGTCGGTCTTCCTCCTTTAGATAAGGGTATTTAGTATAGTACCTATCGGATAGATAGGTACTATTACAATGTAAGTACTTGTCGCGAGGCGGATTGTTATTATTGTTTCTACCGCGACTACGGCTACTACGGCTACTACTACGAGCGCCGCTACGAGGCGCTTAATTAGGATTAGTATTACTAGCTAGCGGCTACTACGATTGAGCTAGCTTTTGTAGACTAAAGTATCTACTATACTAGGCCTAGTTGAGCTAAGCGACGTTCTTATTAAGTAACGCGCTAATGATATTGTCTAGTATATTACTATTAATCTTGAAGTTAGTAGCTCGCATTTGCTCGCGTCTTATCTATACAAAGGCCTCATAGAAGGGGCTAATAAGCATAATAAAGAAGTAGACTACTTAGTAATTACTAATAGCTAACTACGTCTCCTTTAGTATACCTAGCTTCTTCTTGTAATTATTGTAGAACTTCTCAATGTCCTTGCCGTTATACCGAAGGGTAGAATATTCCTAGAACAACATGAATTTAGTAGACCTACCGTTACTAGTATACTTCTTCTTAAGAAAGTCCTATACGTCTTAAGAGGTGCCGAGTCTAAGTAGCGACTACTAAATGTCGGCTACGCAATTAGCAAAGATCTAGGTACGGGCTATCTAGTCTTTAGCCTCCTATTTATCCTAGCGGTCTTCAAATTCTTCTATTAACTTACTTAAGTCTTTAACCTTTAGTCGTAGGTAGGTACCTTGTACATAGCGCTATACCAATATACCTTTAAGGGTACCCTTAGCGGTATAGGACCATGATAGGTAATTCTCTTTATTCTTTAGCTTAGGAATGTTACTTATATAAGCGCCGGCGACTCCGGTTGCTATTAGTGCTATTGCGGATAGCTTTAGCGATAGCGATAATGTTGAAGAGACAAGAGACAATACAAACCGTATATTAGCCTTACGCCGAATATAGGTGCGCGTATATAGCGGACAGCCGACGCGTATATTGATTGAATGGACTCGAAGTACTAGTACCTACTAGAATACTTGAGTAGCGGCGGCGGCGACAACGAGGTGTCGGAACGTCGCGCTAAGGTACTAACAATACTAGCTACGTAGTAGTCGATAGAGGTACCTAGATATAGGTACGTTAGAAACGTAGAGGGCTCATAACCACTTAATGTAACTAGTGTATTCGAAAAAGGACTATCTACGAGGAAGTCCGAATATAAGTAGTGCGGCAGTTATAGCCTTAGGCATTAGGCACGTAATAGAGACATACACACTACACTTCAAGTATATACTAGTCCTTCGACGTTTACTAGGCAATATAGACTAAGTACCTTATTATATAATATAGTCTCTAGAGATTTTAGGGGCTAGGTATGTAGTAACGTATAGAACACCTACCTAACCGATAATATAGTAGGTAGTAGAACTAACAAGTACCTCCTAAAAGGATTGCGTAGCGCGCTAAGTAAAAAAGGCTATACGAGTTACGTATATCCTAGGTATACGCGAGGCGCGTACCGCTTAGTATACGTAGGGCTTAGTAAGAGCTATTACCTTATCGAGGTCCTTACAATTATCCCCTTTCTCCTAGTATAGCTATCCCTAGCTATAGACGAACCTAACTCCCTATTAAGCTATCCTATCTACGTATTCTCTTACGCCTTTAGTACTTCGAATACGCTTCGTGTATACTACTACCTCGAGTAGCTAGTTGCTACGCGAAAACTCTTCGTTATTATATAGTAGAGTTATTATGTTTGCTACTAGTAACGTTACTAAGCAGATCTAGCGTATTCCTAAGAATGTATTAATTGTTGTTATTAGTAACTAGGTAGCCTATATATAAGTAGTGTCTATAGTCTACCTAAAAACTTCCCCTATTTCTAAGCTTTCTACTAGTACTACGCTAGTACCTCGCTAGTACTACGTAAGCTCCTCGCAAGTTTTAACTAAACAATTTTTATACTACTAATAAGTAGAACCCAAACCTATACATACCTAAGGGCTAGGTAGCATAGGAAGGGACTATAGGTAGCATAACCCATTAGGCTAAGGGAAGCTATACTAGGTAGACTATCTATTCGTAGTAGCTATAGAGGTAGTAGGCAGTGATTAGAGCTCTATAGTAGAGGTATAAGAAACGTAACTAGTAATATGTACTAAACGAAGGTTAATAATGTCTCTCCTTAGTAAGAAGAGGGCTATATATACTAATCGAGGCCCCTACCTAACTCGGTAGACAAGTATGTCCTAGTTACTAGACAATATCCCTCCCTTTCTAGGTGTCTAACTAGACATAATACCGCGACTATGTATATAGAAAACAAATAGGTAAGCTCTCTAGCTCGCTACCTTAGGTAGACTTTCAATCGCCCCCCTAGGGGCCATTAATCCTAGGTCTATTTATAGGCAATACTATCCCTAACCGCCGTCGATTTCTAACTAGTAGAGCTCGTACTTGCTATAGTTCTCGCTTAGTACCTCGTCGTCTTCCTATCGGTCGGAGAGGTTCTTAGTAGTATAGTAGCTCTTCTTACTATATAGCTTATACTTAATGTTAGCTTAAATCGCAAGAGCTTCGCGAACCGCGTTATAGGCGTACTAGTTCTACTTCTTAATGTAGCTCCTAAGACCCCTATAGTCTAACGCGAAAACCATATTAAGCTCTTCTAGAATAGTAGGATTAGACTACGGAATGTATCCGATAAGGGCGTCTACTATAGGACTAAGGCCCGTAAGCTAGATAGCGTAAGGAAACGCGTATAGAATTGTACTGCCTTAGCGAGTAATAGGCGTTAGGCATCGGTAAGCCTCTATAACCTAAGCGAAAGTAAGATTGAAACCTTTAACCTTGTTTCCCTTAACACGATAGAAGCCTAGATCTATATAGATCCGAGTAGCTATACCGGCAATGTCGCTATAAGGTAGATATAGTATACTAAACGAGGTAGAGCCCTCTAATAGAGGCTTCAAGTTCTACTACGCAATCTTGTTATAAGCTTAGTCGCTTGTAGCTTCTAAATCCTTAGATGTAAGGTACTTATCGGTTAGCTCTCCTACTTAGCCGTTCGGTAGTATAAGGCCGCGAGCCTTAAGCTTCTATACCTATATAGTAAAGACCTCCGGATTATGTATGTATTCGACGCCTTAAGAGTAGGCAAGCTTATCTTCTATCTTAAAGGATACTAATATATAGACTCGATTAGCGTTAATACCTTCGACTAGTTCTAGAACGTTACTATTAAAGCGTATTGTCTCTACTTAAGGTAAGTTACTCTTCTTAAGTATATTGCACTCGTAATAGAATTTAGTAGGCTTTAGTATAGAGATAACCTCGTATGCGTAATCGAGTCGAAGGGCGACTATAAGGAGCTATAATAGTAGGTTCTATCGGACTAGCTAGTTACTAATACTATGGATCTATAGTAGGTTAATTCCTATCTATTTTTCTAGTAGGTAGCTACGAAGATACTAGTAATACATTATAACCTCCGCGACCATCTCCTCTATAAGACTATATACCTTACCCTTTAGGTCCTTAGTCTAATCGAAGACATTGTTAATCGCTATACTTAGACGTCCTAGTAGACTATAGGTTAGTTCGGGTTGGGTTCGGGTTCAAAACCGAACCCAACCCATTTGTCCGGGTCTAATCTTAGGGAACCGGAAGTTTGTCCGGGTTTAAACCTAAAAATTCAATAGGTTCATAGCGAACAATAGAAACATTAGAAAGGCGGAAATTGCGAAATATCGAGATAGAGAACATATTGTTATTTATGTATACTACCATTATCGTAGTCCTAAAGGACAAATTAGTCATTTCTTCTATGTATACTACTAGTATCGTAGTCCTTAAGGATAGAGCAGTCATTTCTTTCTATAGTATAGCGCTAATAGCTACCCTTCCGTTCCTTTACTACTTACTACAGTTCTTATATAGATTCTCGCTAACGTCTACATCTCTAATAAAGATACTATAGCCCTTTAGAAGCAAACTTAGTATAATAATGTCCTTCTACTAAATAGTAATACGCTTAGTATAGACGGCTAGTAGGTTAATAGCTATCTAGAGTTAGTATATATTGAGGACGTTAGGGAGTAATATATACTCGAAGAAAGTCGTAAGGTATGCTTTAGAGGCCTTACGCAATACCTCGATAGTATTGAACTAAATACGGAACTAGCTAGCGCCGGTAATGCTAGTATCGTAGATTAACTATTTAATTAGTCTCTAGAATAGCGCTCGCGGGATTATAAGGTCGGTAGACATTTNTAGCCCTTTAGAAGCAAACTTAGTATAACAATGTCCTTCTACTAAATAGTAATACGCTTAGTATAGACGGCTAGTAGGTTAATAGCTATCTAGAGTTAGTATATATTGAGGACGTTAGGGAGTAATATATACTCGAAGAAAGTCGTAAGGTATGCTTTAGAGGCCTTACGCAATACCTCGATAGTATTGAACTAAATACGGAACTAGCTAGCGCCGGTAATGCTAGTATCGTAGATTAACTATTTAATTAGTCTCTAGAATGGCGCTCGCGGGATTATAAGGTCGGTAGACATTTGCGTAGTCTTAATCTACTACAGTACGTTTTCTAAAAGATAATTAGTTGCGGCCGGCTATACGGCCGGCTATACAAGAAGTAGAACTTACTACCTACGTTTCTACGACGTACGCTTACAGTTGCCTTCTTATTTAGCTTACTAGGCTTAAAGGTAGTACTTTTCTAGACCTTGTAGGTAGTAGCGTAGATATTGTAAAGGATGCGAGGAGTACCTTTCTTATTCTTCTTAGTAGTAGTAGCGACGGACTTTCCGGCTATTCTAGACATAATAAGTATACGACTAAAGGTATAGAACTACAGTATAGGCAAAGAATAGGCGATGTATAATATAAAAGCCGAATTGAAGAAAGTTGTTGTTATGCGCGATTATATTATAGGTTAGTATAATAAAAATGTCGTTACTAACGTTTCTAGGGAAGTAAGTAGAAAATAATAGAAAGTAACGTAATGAGACCTTGATAATAGTATTGGCTAGCAACTAGGATACACTTGACTACCGAGTTAGGCAGGGGCCTCGATTAGTATATATAGCCCTCTTCCTACTAGGGAGAGACATTATTAACCTTCGTTTAGTACACATTACTAGTTACATTTCATATGCCTCTACTATAGAGCCCTAATCACTACTATATGCCTCTATGACTATTACGACAGTTAGTCCGCCTAGTATAGCTACCTATAGCCTAATAGGTTATGCTACCTATAGTCCCTTCCTATGCTACCTAGCCCTTAGGTTTGTGTAGGTTTAGGTATTACTCATTATTAGAGCCGAAGGTAGGGCTATCTCTTCTCGATCGCATTAGGCAGTTAGGTTAATAGTAGTCCTTAGGTACGGATAACTACGCACAAGTAGGAGGCGACAAACGACCTACAGCGCTAGTTACGAAAAGTGTCTTAGGAGGTCTCGATAGAAGCGATAACCAAGAGCAACCTCCTAGATAAGGGCATCGCCTTAACCCCGAAAAGCTAAAAACCCTAGAGACTATTAAAGCTTCGGACCTAGATAGTCGATTACTTTCTAGGACTTACTCCGGGTTTAGGGGACCCTCTAAAACCTTACTAGTACCGCACGGTAGCGTACTACCTATTCGATACGATACTATTCCGGTCGACTAGTCTCATTCTACTAACCGATCCCGAGGCGTAGCGAGGACTAATTACCCGGACTATGCTTAGACCTAGCCAAAGTCTACGGTAGGACAGGCACCCGTACCCGTATTATAGTACGAGACGCGTACTACGAATACGAGAGTATTAGGCTATTGAAGAGAAGGGATCCCGGTTAGGCTAAAGGTTGCTAAACTCTAATTCGTGGCCTAGCTCGATAGTACTTCGGCCCTTCTACTAAAAGTAGAAGGTACCCCGAAAGAGGAAATAGGGAAAGAAGTTGCCTAGTAACCTCGCTATGTTGTTCGGTAGTTTATTAGCTCTAAGAATACTCGGTTGTAGCTCCCGCCTCTAGAGTCTTAGACTTTACTCTAGCCGTAGGGCTTATTAGGGGGATTTTAAGGCTAATAACTCCTAGGGGGGTCATTGCTACCCGAGCCTATATAAAAACAAGAACACCTATTCTACTAGCGGCATAACAGTATCCCCCGTTTTACACAAAAAGCAAAAACAAAAAAAAAAGATTTCATTACTATACAATAATCGTTTGAATGAGTTTAGGTATAGGGCCGAGCCTAGTATTAATACCCTCTAACGAGGAACCCGACCTAATCAACGAATAGATACGACGTTCGCCTACCAAGATAGACAACCCCGCTATAGGGCTAGGCACTGCCGGGCCTAGTACTACTAGACTAGGCGTTAGTCGAGTACTAGAACCTAGTCTAGATATAGATTTCAATAGCGCTATGTTTGCTACCTTTAAGACGCTATAGTAGTAGATAATAGAGTAGTAGAAGGAGTTTACTCGTATTAATAGGCGCTACCTACTAGAGCCTAGTAGTAACTCTAACCCTTAGTTCAAAGGGCACAACGCTACCGTATATGTCGAACGATATAAGGACAACCTTATTAAGTATAAGCTAAACGACCGTTCTAACGCTAAGAAGATCTATATGTTTATACGAACGACGGATACTAAGTTGCATACTACGCTTAGGAGTCTCGAAGGCTACCCTAACAAGGCCGATAAGTCGGACGCTAACTAGGAGAAGTTTAAGAAGTCCTTCTTATAGAAGTACTATAAGAACGATAGCCGTAGGGTCAAAGGCAGTCGTCCGTAGCTTAAGACCCTATATGCCTAACCGCGTACGGAAGATAATAACTTAAAGGAGTACATTCGCGAATTCGTTAAAGCTATAGATACTATTCCTAAGGAAGACCTCGAGAACTCTTAGCGGACCCGACTACTCCTAAAGGATCTTCTAGGCCCGATGTCTTAGCGTATCTTCTAGAGATGTAAGCTTACTAATAACGACCCTAATACCTTCCGTAATTTTAAGAGGATCTTAGAGTATGTTAAGTAGGACATTAATAGCTCTACTAACTATAGGAAGTTTATCGTTAGCGAGGAAAAGAGAGATGTCGATTCAGTCTATCTCGCTTCTAAGCCTACTATTCCTACCCTCAGGTTCCTACCGGAGTCTCAATTAGCTCCTCTACCGGTTATAAAGGTAGTAGCAGTTGCTCTACTAAGCTAGGAGGACGAGCAATTCAATTAGTTTATCGACAAGTTTCGCGCCCTTAGTATTAATAAGCTAAAGATGTTAGTTACTACTACTAACAAGCTCGGTACGACTTAGAAAGTGTCGGATACTATTAGAGACACCGACGACATCTATCCCGACGCGCCTATAGTAGATGTCTTTGCTAATTAGAGGACTAGGAGTACGAGAAAGATACACCCCGACCTTAATAGCAAGTATTAGATATGTAGTAGTGTTAACCACATATAGAACGACTATCCGGTATAGAAGGAGCTTATAGATAGGGGCTTCATAAACAAACAAAACGGTAAGACGTACTACGGCAAGACTAGTAAGTGGATGCTATACTAATAGGACCTCCGTACCCCGAAGCTAGCTATTATCCTACTACTACTAGAAGCTAGGTATAGACCTATCTATTAGGAGGTCCTAGGCAATAGTACCTTCGCGGCTATCGCTAAGCGCGAAGGTAAGAGGGTTAGGAAACTTATGGACAAAGAACGTGCTAAGGACGGGTCTATCCCTACTATAGTAGTCAAAGCGGTAGCCGTAACCTAGAACGACTAGCTAATCGTAGAAATGTACGGTCTCTAGGAGGATAGGGGAGACGACGATACGGGCCCGATTACTACGATGCCTACTATAACGAAGTTATAGACTAAGAACCCTTCGCGACCTAGTATAGCCCCTATAGGTATACCTAGTCGGAAGGCTATAGACAAGGTTAAGGAATAGCGGGAGATAGTTACTAAGACTAAGAATCTTATTACTACTTAGTAGAGGGCTTAACGACAAGTTAGTACTACGCCTAGTGCTTCGACCGAGTCTCCTACCGAGAGCGCTACATCTACTATGCTAGATTAGCAAGTCGTTAAATCTTAGGAGATCGAAATAATAGAGGATAGTACAAACGACTCGTCTCCTAGTCTAGCTAACCCGCCCGTTCATAATAGGAAGAGGGATACTAATCCGAAGTCATTCCGCTTCGACAATTATATTAAAAAGTGTTGGAATATACAGTCCAGTTAGTAACCTAGCAAGGGATGCCAAGGCAGACTGGATTACATGATGACTATCATGTAACTAATCCAAGCTAACACCTTTTAGGTTTAGCTCCAACCTATAGATAATAACAACAATATACTTGCTATTCCTACTTTAGCCCCTACTATTCCTTATAGCTTCTGTTGTAGTTTATGATCTATTTATACCTATCGGCCCTCCTTAGCTCGACAGGTTATGAGCCCGGGTTTGCAACTATAAGGTAGAAAGACTAAAGCAGTATAGGTTACTCCTAAACCTATAAGTCTAGTCCTAGAAGGAAGAGGCAAAATAGGAGAGGGAGACTTGAGGTAGACCTACACATATTACACAAAGAAGCCCTATGCATATAAGCTATGAAAGAACCTAGTAAGGCATACTTACTTAAGGCGTATTGGATCGCTTAGAGTATAAAGGGAATAGATAAGCCTAAGTTTTGAGTACCTTAGGATAAGCCTTAGACTTAGCACTTAGTACTACCAATACCCTAACCTATAGGTTAAGATAGTTAGGAAGGACTTGAGGAAGTTACTAGCCTAGTAGAGCTAGGGATCTGCTAACTAAGGAAGACAGCTATCTAGAAACTATCGTTTTTAGATTAAAGAAAGAGCTTGTTTCTAAAGTTTGTTTGGGTTTGATTTATAAAAGAAATCATGGATTAAGAAGGTGGAATTAGCAAGAGAAGGGCTATACTAATCCTAACAAGGGAGAATCATAAATCATGGTTCAAGATCATTAGGATGCACCTAATAAAGCTAAAGGTTGAATAGGTATTAGATAAAGCAGTCCTCAATACCCTAGTATCTACACTATCTAAGCATGTCTTAACAATATTATTAGAATCTTTAGATTAGTTAATTAGAAGAGCAAGCTATAAGGTTTATAATGCAATAGCATTATATGAGATGTTTATCTATATTTTAGAAGATAACTAGGACGAATATTAAGAGCTTGAACATATAAAGCATTTATAGGACTAGGCAAAAGGGAAATATAAGAGGAAACTATAGGTAATAAGGAGAAGTTTACTCTAGTAGTATACCAATTTTAGTATAGAAGAGGGTTAGACAATTGATAAAGCGTGGTAGAGCCTAAGTAGCATAGCTAGGAAGGCGATGTCTATCTCTCCCTAGTTTAAGGACATTAAGACTAAGGAGAGGAAAATTCAGTAGTTACTAGTAGCCCTTCTAGAAACATTTAGTACTATTAGGGATAGGATTGACCTAAGGTAGGACCTTAGCCTATAGAACATCCTTAGAATCCTAAGAGAAAAGCAAGAGTAGATGATAAGCTAGGAGATAGCTATGTTTACTAAGAAAAGGAATTAGGCAGGAGTAAGCAGAGACTCATTATGCTTCCTATATAGAGGGAAGCATTAGATTAAAGAGTGCCCTAGCCTAGACAAGGCAAAAGTAGCTGTCTAGCTAAGATAAAGCTATAGGATAGCAAAGAAACAATCCCTATCTAGAGCTAGGAGGGGATCTTTACTAGATAAAGAACAACTCAAAGAAATGATAAAGAAACTAAGCCTAAAGATACAATCCCTAGAGAAGAAGACTAGGAAACTATCTTCCAAGAAAGCCTATATAGTACAAGATGTAGAGGCATCCTCTAAATCATCTCTCCCCTCTAAGGAAGAAGATGTTAATAAGGTAGCTTATTTAACTATTAAAGTAAAAGATAAGTATAAGCTATCTAAATAGCTGCTTAACTCCTATACTTCTACCTACATAACTAACTAAGAATTACTAGACGTCCTAGTGGGTTGGGTACAACCCGAGAAATTGGGTCCGGGTTCGGTTTCTTGGCGGGAACCGGACGATTGGTTTGGGTTCGGGTTCTAGGACCCACACTAATTTCGGGTCAGAACCCGGACTTTTTCCGGGTTCTACAAGCGTTACTTAAAAGACCGGCTATACTGCTAGCTACATAAAGGAAGCTTCACTTTTGTACTGCTTAGTGCTCGTCCTATAGTATCTACGTATCGCCTAGGTCGCTATTGCCGTGGAAACCTCGGGTAGGTTACGTCATCAATTTCTAAGCTATATTGCCAATTCTCACCTCGCGAAAACTTCGACATCAACATCCTATAACGACTACGTAAGATGGCTCGCGATAAGCGTATAGCTCAACCTACTATCCGTAGTAGTGCTTAGCAACTACATTAAGGCGACTACGAGCTTGGTAACCGTATCTACGACGAGGATAATAAACCTAATAATCGCGTACCGAGCCTAAAGCGTCGCAAGACAAAAGAGGCGTATTCTACGTATAGGAAGACTATAGTAGACGTAAAGCGAGTCTCACAAATGTCTAAGACTAAATAAGCCTTAAGAAAGAAGAAAAGAGCTAAGTAAACTATATTCCGACGGTAGCTAGAGAAGTAGAAGGAGAGACCTAAGTAGGATGAAGCTACATTTTAGTAGAAAAGTAAGGCTAAACAAGAAGAGAAGCTGTCTAGTCTAAGACTAGTCTTCTTATAGTAGAGGAATGGAGGGTTAGTATCGCTATAGCCGGCCGTATAGCCGGCCTTATTGAATTCATTGTTAATCGAATACTAACATAATCTAGGAAAGAGATTGAGGTAAAGGACAAAGAGGGTCTATACGATGAATATGCGGTAGTAGATGTTTTGACTAGCG
>LFZO01000854.1:0-17310 GCA_001578225.1 Pseudocercospora musae
TCGATAGAGCCAAATCTCTCCTACCTATAGCGCTACCTAGGGAGGCACTTTCAAGGCGCCTAGGTAAAAGGAGTCTAGCTCTAAGGCGACTAGCTATTTAGAAAACTATCCGGACTACCTATCGAGCCTAGCGTAGCTATAACTAGTATAGGAACTAATACCGAGTCGATAGGCTAACCTTTTTAGGGAGGGAATCTACCCTAGGGATAAGGAACTAGCGTAGTAACCTAGGACTAATTGTCCCGAAGAGAAGGG
This sequence comes from Pseudocercospora musae, assembly GCA_001578225.1. NCBI lineage: Eukaryota > Fungi > Ascomycota > Dothideomycetes > Mycosphaerellales > Mycosphaerellaceae > Pseudocercospora > Pseudocercospora musae. Next base: position 256 of record LFZO01000854.1, read on the forward strand.
AGGAATAACTAAAGAGGAGGTTTCAATAACTACTTAAAGGAGGAGGGAATGTAGAGGATAAAGTACTTAGTATATCCTATAGCCTATAGCCCCTAGGGGAGTATAGCCCTAGATTTGCTCCCTAGGCCCTAGCTTTTACCCTAAGGGCACTAATGCTAGTTCTAAAGGCTAGGTATCTAACACAAACTACTCCTTATACTACATATAAAGTAGCCTACAAAGAATACCTAAGTATAGAAACTAATATAGGAAATCTAATTTCTAATAGTATAGGTTATATAACTAGATACTAAGTAAGGGTAGGGATAGTTTATAGCTTAGTAGAGAGCTAATATAGAAGTTAACTAGAAAGTAGAAGGAATAGTAATAACCCGTATTTAAAGGGGAGGGAGGAAGGAGAGGAAAGGGATAGGGATACTACTCTATTCCCTAAACTAGATTTCCCTTCTACCTAGTTTAAAGCTACAAAGGAACGAATTAATAAAGGATACTAAACTAGAGGAAGTAGACATAATCTAGTTAAGGCGATAGAGACATAGGGAACCTCTTAATGTTTAAAAGACTAGTATAACTAAGGGTAGGGCTTAGTATCCCTAATAGTATAATAGAGAGTAGAGGTTTTTAATGCCGTACAAAACTAGTAGGGGCTTTAAGGTAGTTAGGAAGGTAGAGTAAAGGGCTTTTTCCCTCCTAAGGAAAACTAGAGATCGCTACTTGTCTAGTAGTTGGAATAGTATAGTAATAAGATTAATCTATCTATATATAAGGATATTAGAGTTATCTATAAAGCCTATTACTATAGTTCCCTTATCTTCTAGATTAGAGAGGAGTATAGATGTAAAGAAAAGGAATAGGATTAATAATAGGGTTAATCCTTATAGTATACCTATTGCCTAGGATCTTGTCTTATTTATATACTCCCTAAGTTTAAGATATATAGTCCTATCCTAGGGGAATAATTAGATATACTATATAATATATTATAGATATCCTTTTATCCTAATATTGTATATTAGTCGTTAGTATACTATATTATTAAATACTCCTAATATATCTAGGCAAAGTATTAAAGCTACTATTATTAGGTCTATTCTCTAGACTATCTAGACCTACTCTATTATTAGCTCTAGGGCTAATATAGTAGATCTCCCTAGTCTTGCTCCTATCTAGGATTAGGGAAGGAGGTCTCTCTTTTTAGCCTCTTTGCTTATCCTCCTTATAACAATAGCCTCTAAGACCTTTACTAAGGTATTTAGTAGTACTATAGGTCTATATACTCCTAGCTTAGTATAGTCTAGCTTCTATGGTTTCTTTAGGATAACTATAATAGAGTATTTAAAGGATCTAGGATAGTATCCCTATTATAGGTATACTATAAAGAACTAGTATAGTAGGGGCCTAAGTTCCTATCTATATTCCTTAAATAGTAGGTTAAGGATCTAGTTAGGTCCTAGGGCTTTACTATTAGGGAGACTATTAAGTATCTTTTAGAGTTCTTCTAGTATGACTTCTTCTTCTATCTAGAATAGTCTTAGATAGGATATGTCTTATATATCTTCTAGATTAGCCTTCCTTAGTTCTAGGAAGAAGTATTAGGCTAGTATATCTACCTTCCCTTAGTTCTCTACTTATATAGTACTATTCTTGTCCTAGATCTCTAGGAACTATAGAAGGGGATTCCTTTAGCCTACCTCTTCCTTAGCCTACCTAGCTAGCTTCTATATCTTTTTCGGGTCTTTAGTAATTTCCTTAACTATAGCTCTCTAGCTTAGGTTCCTATCTTTCCTAATCTATTTGCCTTTAGCCTATAAGGCTACTAGGTATACTACTAGGCTCCCTTCTATTCTTTCCTAGCTCTACTCCCTCTTTAGATATCTTATCCTTTTTACTACTTTACTAGACTTCCTTAACTAAGTCATTTTAGTATACTTAGAGGACATAGCCTTTAGGATATCCTCTTAGGTTACCTTAGTAAGTATTTCTTATATCCCTTAGGCTATTGCATTAAGCTATTAAGGTATATCTATTACTTTAGTAGAGATTTCTTTTACTTCCCTCTTTATCCTTTCCTTAATTCTATCCTAATCCGCCTTTTTCTATTAAGGTCTCTATATCTAGGCTCTCGTACGAGTCTAAGCCTATAGGATTATAGTTTAGATTAGTACGTAGTCTAATCCTATTTCTAGGTCTATTCTTATTCTATATTCCTATATATTTTGTTAGGCTAGCGAAGGAGAGTACCTATACGTAGTACTAGCTACGAACCTAGAGGCGACGACGACGTTATCGTCGGCGTCGATAGAGCTAAATCTCTCCTACCCGCTAGCGCTACCTAGGAAGGCGATACAAGGCGCCTAGGTAAAAGGAGTCTAGCTCTAAGGCGACTAGCTATTTAGAAAACTGTCCGGACTACCTATCGAGCCTAGCGTAGCTATAACTAGTATAAGAACTAATACCGAATCGATAGGCTAACCTTTCTAGGGAGGGAATCTACCCTAGGGGCAAGTAACTAGAGTAGTAACCTAGGACTAATTGTCCCGAAGAGAAGGGAGGAATAACTAAAGAGGAGGTTTTAATAACTACTTAAAGGAGGAGGGAATATAGAGGATAAAGTACTTAGTATACCCTATAGCCTATAGCCCTTAAGGGAGTATAGCCCTAGATAGCTCCCTAGGCCCTAGCTTTTACCCTAGGGGCCTAAACGCTAGTTCTAAAGGCTAGGTATCTAACATAAACCACTCCTTATACCGTATATAAGGTAGCCTATAAAGAATACCTAAGTATAGAAACTAATATAGGAAATCCAATTTCTAGTAGTATAGGTTATGTAACTAGATACTAAGTAAGGGTATAGATAGTTTATAGCTTAGTAGAGAGCTAATATAGAAGTTAACTAGAAAGTAGGAGGAAAGGCAATAACCCGTATTTAAAGGGGAGGGAGGAAAGGGAGGAAAGGGATAGGGGTACTACCCTATTCCCTAAACTAGATTTTCCTCCTATCTAGCTTAAAGCTATAAAGGAACGAATCGATAAATAAAGGATACTAACTAGAGGAAGTAGACATAATCTAGTTAAGGTAATAGAGACATAGGGAACCTCTTAATGTTTAAAGGACTAGTACAAACAAGGGTAGGGCTTAGTATCCCTAATAACATAACGGAGAGTAGAGGTTTTTAATACCGTACAAAACCGGTAGGGGCTTTAAGGAAGTTAGGAAGGCGGAGTAAAGGGCTTTTTCCCTCCTAAAGAATACTAGAGATAGCTACTTAGCTATAGGTTAGAATAGTATAGTAATATGAAATCTATCTATCTATCTATCTATATATTTTGTTAGATTCCTATAGTCCTAAATACTAGGTCTAGGATCTAGTAGCTTCTAGGAGTCTCCTATATAATAGTGCCTAGCTCTATTAGTAGGTCGAGGTAGGCCTCTTCTATAATTGTAATAAGGTAGTCTAATACCTAATATTAGTTTTAGGTATTGTTTCCTCCCTACCTAGAGTAGTATAGGTTAAAGTCCCTAAGAAGGATAATCTCCCCTTCTTCCTTTCCCTAGACTATATCCTCTACTAGTAGAAGGGTACCTAGGATATAGTCTCTAGTAGGGCTAGATAGGTTATAGTAGTTAAGGATATTAATCTATCTATCTCCTATATAGAGTATAACTATAATTATGTCTCTAGAGTATTCTCTTATATTCTATACTTGTATACTAATTTCTTTAGAGATATATATAGTAACCCTTAGATATACTATATCTAGAAGTATAGTATAGTATCCTAGGTATACTACTATTTTCTTACTAGAGGGACTAATCTATAGTTCCTAGATTGTAACTATCTAATAAGTCTTTAGGTCTAGTTATTAAAGGAATAGGATCTAGATCTTATCTATACTATAGTTAGTATAATACTATAGGATAGCAAGCTTCCCTTAGCTATTATTTATTCTATATATTCTAGTATACCTATATATCTTCTATTGCTTTATAGCTTTAGCTCTAGCTTAGTTATCCTTCCTAGCCTATAGCTAGAGGAAATAGGGAGGAGATTTTATTGTTTTGTAATCTACCTACTAGGGTAGTAGAGTTTGTACCTACTAGTCTCCCTAGTAGCCTCCTTAACCTATCGTCTATATCCTAGTCTAGGCTTATGTTTCTAGTTACTTTTCTTTTAGATCTAATTATTATCTATCCTTCTAGGTCCTTTAGGTCTTTTAGGTAGATTAGATAGCTCTAGCTCTTAGTTACTTAGGTCCTAAATATCCTTACTTTCGTAATAGCTACTTATTTTACCTTATATAATAACGACTATACTATATAGGTACCCTTACAATTACTATACTTCTTTAGTATTCCTTAGTATTTATCTATTCGATATAGTTCTATACATTTTCTATATACTTATTTAGTACTATAGTACTTTGCGATATACCTAAACTATCTATACTTAAGGCATTATATAGGCCTCTATTTCGGATTAAACTCCTCTATAGTAAGGAGCGTACCTTAGGATACTAGTCCTTTCTATATAATTTCCCTTACCTAGGCTAAGCTCTATATACTTAAGATAATAGAGGAGTATATCTTGCCTTCCCTAGCCTTTAGGCTTTTTAGCTAGGCTACTTAGGATATCTTTAGATTTAGATAGAGTCTTCTATTCTCTTCCTAGATCTTATAGATCTAGCTTAGGTCCTTAGGGTTAAATCCTATAGTCCTAAAACTATAGATTAGTACCTAGTATATTAGGGCCTCTACTATAATACTAGGAAGTATCTTTTATATCTATCCTAGTTTACTTATTAACTTGTCTTTAGTAGGCTTAAATACTATAAAAACTCTTAGGTTACTACTCTCTAGTTTCTTAATAGTAATTACCCTTAGGTCTTTAAGTCCCTATAATATCTCTTAGTTAGTAAGGCCCTTTATTCTTTCTTACTCTTCCTTATAACTAATCTTTATAGTAATTATATAACTTTCTAGGGAATTCTCTATATACTTAGTATAGCTAGCTAGCCTTAGGAGATAGCCTATGCCTATATTCTTAGTTCGGTTATCTTTAGGGAGGTTTAGAGGTTCTATATATAGGTTTAGAGAATATTAATAGTATTAGTATCCTTATATTAGTATAGGAGTTAGATCTAGGCCCTTTAGAGGGGGAAGAGGAGGGATAGGAAGTCTAGGGCCTAGGGAGCGTCTAGTATCTTTTAGATATTATCTATAAGGGCTTAGAGGCTCTTCTATATATTTCCGTTCGTTTTTAGCTAGTTAGGCTAGTCTTTCGGGCCTTTAGGGCCTATTCTAGGTATTAGTTATCCCTTAGTCTAGCTTTAGGATAGAGGCTAGATTCCTCCTTTCCTCTACCTTTCCTTAGAACTACTACTACTCTATCGTTTCTAAAGAGGTATACTTTCATCTCCTATACTTCTAGGCACGTACGCCTTAGCCTAGGAGTTAGATATGTTTAGTTTATCCTTCGGTTAATAATGAGAATAGTATATACTATAGCTACTATAGTCGAAGTGCCTTAGATTAAACTACTCTCTATTATCTATATAGTATTACTATCTCTTCTAGTATTAGTACTATTTGCCTTACTAGTATCTATAGTAGTTATATCTCTTCTATAGTATTAGAATTACTAAGTAATACTTACTTCTATACCTCGAGCAATATATTATATATAGGTCTTAATTATATAGAAGTATATTCTATTTAGTAGAATAGGTACCTAATACTAGACTTCTTAGAAGAGCTAGTTAAGATAGTAATAGCTTAATTAGTTAACTTAGTAGCCTACAATTTATATAATTATTAATAGACTATCTAAGAGAAATAGAAGAATATATAGATAGATAGATAGATTTCATATTACTATACTATTCTAACCTATAGATAAGTAGCTATCTCTAGTGTTCTTTAGGGGGGAAAAAGCCCTTTACTCCGCCTTACTAACTTCCTTAAAGCCCCTACCGGGTTCGTACGGTATTAAAAACCTCTACTCTCTATTATGTTATTAGGAATACTAAGCCCTACCCTTGTTTATACTAGTCTTTTAAACATTAAGAGGTTCCCTATATCTCTATCGCCTTAACTAGATTATGTCTACTTCCTCTAGTTAGTATCCTTTATTAACTCGTTCCTTTATAGCTTTAAACTAGGTAGGAGGGAAATCTAGTTTAGGGAATAGGATAGTACCCCTATCCCTTTCCTCCCTTTCCTCCCTTCCCTTTAAATATAGGTTATTACCTTTCCTTCTACTTTCTAGTTAACTTCTACATTAGCTCTCTACTAAGCTATAAACTATCCCTACCCTTACTTAGTATCTAGTTACATAATCTATACTACTAGAAATTGGATTTCCTATATTAGTTTCTATACTTAGGTATTCTTTGTAGACTACCTTATATGCGGTATAAGGAGTAGTTTGTATTAGATACCTAGCCTTTAGAACTAGCGTTTGTGCCCCTAGGATAAAAGCTAGGGCCTAGGGAGCAAATCTAGGGCTATACTCCCCTAGGGGCTATAGGCTATAAGGTATACTAAGTACTTTATCCTCTATATTCCCTCCTCCTTTAAGTAGTTATTGAAACCTCCTCTTTAGTTATTCCTCCCTTCTCTTTAGGACAATTAGTCCTAGGTTACTATACTAGTTCCTTACCCCTAGGATAGATTCCCTCCCTAGAAAGGTTAGCCTATCGACTTAGTATTAGTTCTTGTACTAGTTATAGCTACGCTAGGCTCGATAGGTAGTCTAGATAGTTTTCTAAATAGCTAGTCGCCTTAGAGCTAGACTCCTTTTACCTAGGTACCTTGTATCGCCTTCCTAGATAGCGCTAGTAGGTAGGAGAGATTTAGCTCTATTAACGCTAACGATAACGTCGTTATCGCCTCTAGGTTCGTAGCTAGTACTACGTATAGGTACTCTCCTTCGCTAGCCTAGAAGAATATATAGTAGTACTTCTAAAAAACTAAAGAGTAATCTACTTAGTATAAGTAAGGTACTATAACTTAATAGTTATAGATATAGAGATAAACAAGTAATACTATTTACTCTATATTAGTACTAACCATCTATTAGGAATATAAGAACCTAATAATAGGCTAAAAGTCTAGAATATCTAGGTCTACTTAGGAATAAGTAAGAACTAAGGATATATATATATTAGGTCTTAGCGCCAAGCCTCGACGACTAAGCATCTTAGCGCTAAGCCTTAATGGCTTAATATCTCCTAACAAGCTAGGTCTTGGCGCCAAGCCTCTTGGCGCCAAGCCTTAATGACTAAGCATTCCTAACAAGGGGCTAGGTATATAGTAGATAGTAGAACTAATAAGTACCTCCTAAAAGGATTGCGTAGCGCGCTAGGTAAAAAAGGCTATATAAGTTACGTATATCCTATATATATACTAGATATCTATCGCTTAGTATACTTAGGGCTTAGTAAGAGACCTTACCTTATCGAGGTCCTTATAATTATCTCCTTTTCCCTAGTATAGCTATCCCTAGCTATAGACAAACCTAACTCCCTATTAAGCTATTCTATCTATATATTCTTTTACGCCTCTAGTACTTCGAATATACTTCGTATACGTTACTATCTTATATAGCTAGTTACTATACGAAAACTCTTCGTTATTATATAGTAGAACTTTTATATTTACTACTAATAACGTTACTAGATAGGTCTAGTATAACTATATGTTCTTGAGAACGTATTAATTATTATTATTAGTAACTAGCTAGCCTATATATAAGTAGTATCTATAGTCTATCTAAAAACTTTCCCTATTTCTAAGCTTTCTACTAGTACTACGCTAGTACCTCGCTAGTACTACGTAAGCTTCTTATAAGTTCTAACTAAATAATTTCTATATCGCTCTTAGTATAGATCCTACTAGTACTCTAGTAGCGTTACGTAAGCGTAGCGCAAATAGTCCTACTATCCTAGTTACGGCTAGTAAGCGCTTTAGGCCTAATATAGAAGATTATAGTAGATACTTCTAGTATATAACTACTAATAGTAAGAATAATCCCTATACGTACCTTATATATACCTTGTAGCTAACTCGCTATAGAGGACCTAAATAATATATATTAGAGATAATATATATCCTACTACTAAGAAGAAATACTAGAGATATATTAAGGGATACTATCCCTATAAGCTAGTTATAGTACTATACCTCGTCTCGCTACTATAGTATATATATATATAGCTCGTACTAAGCGCGATACTTACGACCTACTCGATCCTAAGTATAGAGGTAATCTTATATAGGCTTAGATTAATCTAGACTAGATTAACGAGTATCTTAACCTATATACTAACTACACATATCGCTTTCTCTTCGTATATATTACGTCTACTAATTACCTAACCTTTCTAGAGGTTAAAAACTCCCTTAATAGCTACTACTATAATAAGAATAAGATTACTAGCGATAGTACGCTACTTAAGCGTAACTATAGCGTAGGTAGTATACTAGCTACTATTAATAGTCTTAGGCTTTATAAATTATACCTATACTTATAGAGGAGGAGGATTCTAATAGTTACGAGAGTAACTAGCTCTATAGAGCTAGTTAGTAGGTTATGTACCTATAGCGCGTAAGCGCTACGAACGTATAATTTTCTTTTATTCTAAGCTAGCCTAAATGCCTCTATTAATAGTAAAACGAGTATATACTATTAATATTATCTTATCTTATTCTTATATTATCTAACTACGTCTCGCCTATACCTTAAATATATTAAGCGCTACTAAGTCTTCTATATAATCTACTAGTTCCTAAGTATTATATTCTTCTAGCTAGCCTATCTACCTAACAAGGTAGTAAGTCTCTCCCTTCTATATCTTCTTCTATACGATTTCTTCTATATACTACTCGTTCGCATCCTCTATAACTAGTATACTAACCTTATACTCCTTATCCTCGTATCCTTTCTAAGGCTCGAGTAGGGATATATAGAAAACATTATAGATTCTCGTATTAGTAGATAGAGCTAAGCGATACGCCTACGTATCTACTACGTTAATAATACGAGATAGGCTAAGATACTTTAGGCTAAGCTTCTTCTTAGGTAGATCTAGTCTAATATTCTTAGATAATAATAGTACTAGATTACTAATACTATACTCCTAAGCCTTATAGTTAGTATTATAGTACTTAGCTTAGTATTCTACTATAGTCTTCTAGTACTACGTAAGCGTCTTATATACTTTTCGTAGTCTTTCTATAACGTCGATTACTACTAGTATCCTTCCTTTAGATAGCTCGTCCCGAGCTATAGATAACGATATAGGAGTAATATCTAGATTATATCTATATAATATTCGGAAGGGGCTTATACGTAGCGTAGGATATATACTATTATTATACGTAAACTCTACCTATAAGAGCTAAGATACCTAGTCTACCTAGTTATTAAAATAGTAATATCTTAGGTATTATTCTAGTATCTAATAGTACGTTTAGTCTATCTATTAGTCTATAGATAGAACGCTATACTAAGCTTGCGCTTTATATATATCTCGTAATAGAAGTCGCTCTAGAATTAACTAGTAAATAGAGATCCTCTATTACTAACTATCTATCTAGGACTCTAAATCTTCTAACTACCTCTCTTTAGAAGATATCTACTAGCTCTATAACTATATACTTCTTTATAGTAGATACAAAGAGACTTATCTTTATATAGTAATCGACTATTATAAGTATCGTAGTATAGACGTAGATACCGAGCTTGCTTAGTAGTAGATTAGTAATAAAGTCTATCGTTAGCTCTTACTATAGTCTAGTAGGTATTAGTAGCGTAGCTAACTTGCTATATAGGCGATAGCGCCTCGCCTTCGAGCTCTAGCATATCGTATAGATAGAGATATACTCTAAAACCTCCTAAGCCTATCCTAGCTAGGTATATTTCCTACGTATTAGCTTAACTATCTTAGCTTAGCCGAAATGTCCTATAAGGGAGTTATTGTAGTATATACGCATTACCTACGTTCTTAAAGCGAGGTCCTTAGGTATATAGATCGCCTTGCCTTAGAAAAGAATATCCTCTTAAATAGAATACTCCTCGAAGGTACTAGTCTCTTTTATAGCCTCGTATAGCTCCTTTGCTATAGGCTCTAGCTATTATAAGGTATATATAAAACTAAGTAATAGGTCTAGTACCTAGTAGTAGGATCTATTATCCTTAACTACTATAGCCGCGACTTAGGCTAGATAGTATATAAAGCTACTATACTTTATATATATTATTACTACTTCTTATATCGAGATATATATTATAGAAGTATACTTTGCGATAGGCTCTACCTCTCTAGAAAGGTCTAACTAGACTAAGAGTTTAGCTTATAGTATTAGTAATAGGTTACTTATTATCTACGTTACGCCTTTATAGTTAGTTCTTCTCGAAGGATTATCTATAGGATTTCTTTTTCCTACTTAGTATTCGATAGTAAAATCGAATAGGGCTAGGAAGGTTGCCTACCTTATCTACCTACCTACTAACTACTTTATTATCGTAAATCCCTTTAGGTTCGTATAGTCGATAAGTACGTATACTATATACTAAGAGCTATCGAAGTATAGTCTCTAGTACTTAAAGGACTCGACTAATATAAGTAGCTCCTAGTTATAGGTCTTATAGTTAGTTTCTATAGATATTATCTTTCTTAACTCGAGAGCGATAGGATACTAGTTATTATCCTCTACCTACTATAAGAGGATAGTAGCTAATACGAATATAGACGTATCGGTTTCGAGGTATAGGAACTATGTAGAGATAAAATATCTAAGTATCGATACTAAGTAGAATACGTCCTTTAGGCTCTTAATCGCTTGCTCCTCGCTTACGCTCTACTAGATTAGACCTAGCCTTTAGCTATTCTTAGCTCCCTTAGGGAGGGCTATTAAAGCTATAATAATCTAGGAGTAGTTAGGAATAAATCTATAGTAGAAATTATAGAATCCTAGGAAGGACTAGACTTAGTAAGGATAGAAGGACGTAGCTACTTAGTAATTACGTCTACCCTACTCCTATCTATCGATACGCCTTCGGTACTAACGATAAATCCTAGGAACTCTATCTATTTTCTCTAGAATAAGTACTTCTTATAGTTAGTATATAAGCCGAACTACCTAAGCCTCTTAAGTACTATATATACGTCGCGTACGTAGTACTCTTTATTCTTACTATATACTAGGATATTATCTAGGTAGACTATATAGATAGATAGATACGTTCTTCTATTACTATACTATTCTAACTCGGGATAAGTAGCTATCTCTATATATTCCTTAGGAGGGAAAAAGCCCTATATCCTACCTTTCTAGCCTCCTCGAAGCCCCTTCTAGTTTTGTATAGTATTAAAAACCCCTACCCTCCTTTATATTATTAGGGATACTAAGCCCTATCCTTAGTTATACTAGTCTTTTAAATATTAAGAGGTTCCCTATATCTCTATTATTCTAACTAGATCGTATTTACTTCCTCTAGTTTAGTATCCTTTAGCTTATTCTCTTATAGCTTATTAAGCTAGATAGGAGGGCCTCTAGTTTAGGGAATAGGATAGTATCCCTATTCCTTTCCTCTCCTTCTTTCCTTTCCTTTATAGATATAGGTCCTTATCCTTCCTCCTATTTTCTAGTTAACTTCTATATTAGCTCTCTATTAAGCTAAGAACTATCCCTACCCTTACTTAGTATCTAGTTATATAACCTATAGCGCTAGAAATTAGATTTCCTATATTAGCCTCTATACTTAGGTATTCTTTATAGGCTATCTTATATATAGTATAAGGAGTAGTTTATATTAGATACCTAGTCCTTAGAACTAATATTATATTACCCTTAGGGAAGCTAGAGCCTAGGAGGCAAATCTAGGGCTATACTTTCCCTAGGGACTATAGGCTTTAGAGTATTCTAAGTACTTCGACCTTTATATTTCCTTCTCCTTCTAGTACTTCTTAAAACCTCCTCTTTAGTTATTCCTCCCTCCTCTTTAGGATAATTAGTCCTAGGTTACTACTCTAGTTCCTTATTCCTAGGATAGATTCCCTTCCTAGGAAGGTTAGCCTATCGATTCGGTATTAGTTCTTATAATAGTTATAGCTATACTAGGCTCGATAGGTAGCTAGATAGTTTTCTGAATTGCTAGTCGCCTTAGAGCTAGACTCCTTTACGCCTAGGCACATGTCTTAGCTATTAGGCTACGCTATAGGATAGGAGAGATTTAGCTCTATTAGTAACGTCGTTACCTATAGATTCGTAGCTAGTACTACGTATAGGTACTCTTCTTTACTAGCTATATAGACTATATAGTAAATATTAACTAGGCCTACTAAGGCTTGATTAATATAATCCTAGAAGGTTATAGGCCCGTTAGTAAGCCTAAATAGTATTACTAGGTACTCGAAGTATCTATAGTATATACGAAACGTAGTCTTCTACTCGTTACCTCGCTTAATACGAATATAGTAGTATACGTCGATAAGGTCTAAGGATATATACTATTCTATATCCTTTAGCCTATCTATTATCTTACTAATTAGAGGTAGGGGATAGCCATTCTTAATAGTAATCTTATTAAGATTCCTATAGTCGATATATAGCTAAAGACTCCTATCTTTCTTTAGTATAAACAAGATAGGCGTACTCGCCTCGCTTATACTAGGCCTAATCTAACTACTCTCTACTACCTTAATAAGGTATTCCTAAAGGACCTAGAGCTCTCGCTCCGACTAATAATATAAAAAGTAATAAGGAGGCTTCCTTCTATCGAGTAGATTAATCGAATACTCTACGTTAGTATATAGCTAGCGTCGAGCCTCTAGTATTATAGTAAAGATATTTATAAAGTCTTCGAACTCCTCTAGTAGATTAGGGTTATCGACTACTACGCTAGCGTTATATATACTTACTATATATATATCGCGTTACGTATTTCTTTAAATAACTACTATAGTTCGCTTACTACGATAGGTCTTACCTCGCTACTAGTACTATAGGTCTACGTATCTATTATACTATCTACGACTATCTACTAGTCCCTTCGCTAAGGCCTACCTAGTATAATATCTAGGTTAGGTATTTCGAAAGTATAGAAGGTACTAGTAGACGTCCTAGTAGGTTAGTTTAGGTTAGGTTCGGGTTCAAAACCGAACCTAACCCATTTGTCTAGATCTAATCTTAGGGAACTAGAAGTTTGTCTAGGTTTAAACCTAAAAATTCAATAGGTTTATAGCGAATAATAGAAATATTAGAAAGGCGGAAATTGCAAAATATCGAGATAGAGAATATACTATTATTTATGTATACTACTATTATCGTAGTCCTAAAGGACAAACTAGTTATTTCTTCTACATATACTACTAGTATCGTAGTCCTTAAGGATAGAGTAGTTATTTCTTTCTATAGTATAGCGCTAAAAGCTACCCTTCTAGTCCTTTATTACTTGTAGTAGTTCTTGTATAGATTCTCGCTAACGTCTATATCTCTAATAAAGAAACTATAGTCCTTTAGAAGTAAACTTAGTATAATAATATCCTTCTACTAAATAGTAATACGCTTAGTATAAATAGCTAGTAGGTTAATAGCTATATAGAGTTAGTATATATTAAGGAATTTAGGGAGTAATATATACTCGAAAAAGGTCGTAACGTATACTTTAGAGGCCTTACGTAAAGCCTCGATAGTATTGTACTAGTAGTAGAACTCGGTAGTGCCTATAACGCCGGTATCGTAGATTAACTATTTAACTAGTCTTTGAAATAGCGCTTACGCGATTATAAGATAATTAGACATTTGCATAGTCTTAATCTACTACAATACGTTTTCTAAAAGATAATTAGTTATAGCTAGCTATATAAGAAGTAGAACTTACTACCTACGTTTCTATAACCTACGCCTATAGTTACCTTCTTATTTAGCTTACTAGGCTTAAAGGTAGTACTTTTCTAGATCTAGCGGATAGTAGTATAGATATTGTAAAGAACGCGAATAGTACCTTTCTAATTCTTCTTAGTAATAGTAGTAATAGACTTTCCGGCTATTCTAGATATAATAAGTATATAACTAAAGATATAGAACTATAGTATAAGTAAAGAATAGACAATATATAATATAAAAGCCGAATTAAAGAAAGTCATTATTATACGCAATTGTATTATAGATTAGTATAACAAAAACGTCGTTACTATCGTTTCTAGGGAAGTAAGTAGAAAATAATAGAAAGTAACGTAATAAAACCTCGATAATAGTAAGACTACTTAGAAATAGTAAGAGTAGAAGATATTACATACGCGACTAGGCGAGAATTAATATAATTCTAAAGTAATAGATAAAGCTAAATCTATAGCTAGTAGTATAGCTAGCTATAGTTAGAGAGTATACGTTAAAAAATCTAATAAGTAATAACTAAAAATAACGTAATAAAGCTCGATAATAGTAGGAGTAGAGAATAGAATATACGCGACTAGGCAAATTTCGATACGATATCGAAATAATAAGTAAAGCTAAATCTATAGCTAGTAGTATAGCTAGCTATAGGTAGAGAGTATACGTTAGAAATCTAATAAGTAATAACCGAAAATAACGTAATAAAGCTCGATAATAGTAAGAGTAGAGGACAATACATACGCGACTAGGTAGGATTCGATACGATATTAAAATAATAGGTAAAGCTAAATATATAGCCGATAGTATAGCTAGCTATAGTAAGATCCTAAGTATCGAAGAAATAGCTATAAAGACTTAGACTAACTATCTCGAATTATTAGTATTATTCTCCTAAAAGTCGCGCCTAGATCTTTGTAATAAGCTATATATCTTTCTACTATAGAGTTACCTATTTAGCGTAAATTATAAGTAGGTTAGCTAGCTCGAATATAGTCGTTAAGAACGCTTCGCTCGCTTCCTATAGAGCTTTAATCGCGGTACTCTAAAAGCGTAGGTCGGCTTTATAATATAGTATTATCTCCTTAACGAGCTACTAAAAAGGAAGCTTATTTATTAAGAGATCTATACCTTTACTATTTTAATAAAACTAAATCTTTTAGAGGGCAACTATGCCTTACTTCTACTAAAACTTCTTACTACTAGTATTACTTTTAAAAGCGATACTCTTCCTATATCTTAACGCCTACTTTATAGACTAGAACTAGCCTTTATATTGTTTCTAAGGACTCTTAGTTAGAAGGCTCCTTATAGGTTTCTTCCGAGGAATCTATGTTTTCTAACTAATAGTATTACTAGTACGAATAGGTTGTTCGTTAGTTTCTACTATAGCTAAAAAAATTAGTACTAGTCTTAGATAGAATTCTGAATATAGGCTAACTTACCCTAAGGAAGTCGTAGTTTTGTTATTTACGTTAGTATAGGTAGAGATAATAACGATATTCGTAGAAGAGAGAGCAACGACTCGCGATCTATTTCTTAGCTATTATCTTAGTAATTTCTATCGTTAAAGGAACTAAAAAGTCCGTCTAGATTATCGATAGATATATCTCTATAGAAAGGCATTTTTCTAGGATATAAAAGGAAGAAAGGGATAGATAAAAGAAGACTAGGTATATATATAGGAAAACGTTATTATAATAACGTTTACGACTAGCTTATAACAAATAGAAAAGCGACTAGCTATATAGCTAGCTATAGAGCAAAGGCCTACTCCGCCTTAGCCGTTATATCGTAAGGTTCGTATATTAAAGAGATATACTTAGAAGAGTAAAGTATCTATAAAGAACTCTTTTTTCCTATCGTAGATAGGATTTATAAGATAAGAAGCTAGTAGGGCTATAAGCTATACTTGTTCGAATATAGTCTAGGTAAGGTAATAGTAACTTACCTATAGCTAGCTATATAGCCGGCTAGCAACTATTAAATAGACGAAGAATACACTATTACTATTAACTTCTAGTAAGCTATATTACTTACTCGAGCTTGCCGCTAAGCTAAGAAATCGCATCTATAAATATATCCTAATAAAAGGATCGAATAGTACGGTATCTAAAACGAACTCTTTTTTACTATTATCGATAGAATTCTTTAGATACGAAGTTAGGGACGCCGTAAGCTATACTTCTTCGAGTATAGTCTAGGTAAGGTAATAGCTACTTACCTATAGCTAGCCGTATAGCTAGGCGTTTTTCTAGCTCGACCTCTAGTTACTTTACTTAATACTTATTAGTAGTTACGTAGTAGCGCTTTATAATATAAAAGATCTTCCTTAATATACGCTAAATAACGTAGTATCTATATTAAGCTCCTTTATACTATAGTTAATAGAATTCAAGAGATAGGAAGCGAGAGGCTCTATACGCTATACTTCTTCAAGTATAGTATAGGTACAATAATAGCTTCTTACCTATAGCTAGCTATACTATATTTCCTAACTATTTCTCCTTAAAGCCTACAATATTCTAATATAGCTCTTAGTCCTTCTTATTTAATACGATCTTGTATACTATACAATATAGCTCTTTAAATAAGAGTATAGATATATTCTTAGTATAGAAAGTATAGTAAAGAGTAAAGTAAATAATATATACTCTACGTATTAGGCGGATCTTAGTACGGCCTCTACCTACGAGCGAGGCTATATCGCTATCCTTCTTTCTTTATCCCTTAGCGCTACTAAATGTATCTATTTCGTAAGTATAGAGATAGAGGGGTAGGTATTGTATAATATTCGGCTACTATCTTGTTGAATTGAGTAGTAGATAGGCTAAATATTGCTTGATTGCTTGTCCCTTCTAGAGAGGTATTCTACCTAGTATATATCTTAGATTCCTTACTATTGTCGGCATCTCCGACAATATAGAATCGTTCTAGATACGCCTCTCTACGCCTCTCTACGCCTCGTAATCTTATTCCTTTATATATATAAAGAATATATATATAAAGAGGAATAAAGAGACAAAGGTAGCCTAATTTGTCATTCACTCGCTTTGAGGCTAACAAAGCTTATTTCCAAGACACCCCCGTAAGCGTAGTTAGCCGAGAACAATCCTATTATATAGGATTATTAGTATTTGTCGTAAGTGAATGAATCT
>LFZO01000855.1:0-17285 GCA_001578225.1 Pseudocercospora musae
TTAGCTCTTTGTTATTAAATTCTCCTCCCCTATTAGAGAAGAATAGCTTAGGTCTCTTACTATACTAGTGAAATACTATGTTTATCCAATTATTAATAAGCTTTAGGCATTCTAACTTATGCTTTGTAAATCTACCCTATCTTATCTTAACTTTTGTATTAGTTAATAGGAGGATGAACTAGTAGCTATAGATATCTAGTAGAGTAATAGGGCCTATTACATTAAGGTAAATTTCATCTAGTACATAGTCTAGGACCTTTCTTAGCTTTCTTAATACAATCCTTTTAGATCTTAAAAGCCTATAGGCTTTATAGTAACTAAGCTAATTAGTATCTAGATACTCTAGGCTAATATAGTTAGTATTATTCTTTATTGTATTTAGGATAGTACTACTAATATGTCTAAGTCTTTAGTAAATTCTATTAGTATTAGCCTTTGGTTTGCTAACTATAGGTACTATTAGTAGGTTACACTTAATAGACTTCTTCCCTCCTACCTTTATAGGGGCTAGTAGAATGATTGATGCATTCTTTAAGATAGGAACCTTGCTCCTAATTCTTGTTTTACATATAACCTTACTATCTGAATTTCTAATAGTTTTGCTAGGTCTATAGAAGTAATAACTAAGTTCCTTATAAACATTATCTATACAAATTAGATTAATATTAGATTTAGGTAAATAAAGGGCATTCTTGTAGAGCATGTCTATCTTCTTTCCCTTATAATCTAGCTAAATTAGGACATCTCTAACTACTATTAGCCTTTAGGAGCTAACTACTTAGAAGAATTTTGTAGGCTCTAGGAGCCTCCTAAGATTCCTAAACTAGGACTTGTTGTTGAACATTATGTATAAGGTGCCTATATCCTATAGAAGCATTTTCTTAATAAGTAGAGTCTTGGTTAAGGCTATAATACTAGTAGTACTTTAGGGGTTAGCTATAAAAGTAGTACTTAAATAGTAACTCCTACTTTCCTAACCTTTATTATTATTACTATCTTCCTTATCATTATCCTTAGTAGTAGCTATAGAAGCCTTCTTTTTTAGCTTTCTATCCTTCTTAGGCTTCTTACCCTTCTTAGACTTCTTACTATCTTGCTTAGTATCTTTATCCTAATATTCCTTCTTCCTTTTAGGATGCTGCTTCTAGTATTAGGCATTGGTATGCTTTGCTTTCTTATAGATTTAATACTTGTCCTTATTGTTAAGTATCTCATGATTAGCTAGAGTAGATACTAATCTTCCTTAATTTAGTAGATTAGTGTTTAATAGTAGCTTCTCTTTTCTAAGAGATGTAATTATTCCCTATAGGGTTTAGTTAGCCTTCTTAGGCTTATTGTTATGCTTCTAGCTTCTAAGCTATTTATAACCTTAAAGGCCATTAACAAATAGTATTCTAATAACTAGGTTAGGAATCTTGATATCCTCTACCTTTGTATTAGTCTAAAGACAAAACTATTTAGTAGCTGTTTAGTATTTGAGGACCTATGCTTAGAAGTCTTTATAGTACTTTAGGATACTTTCTATAGTTTAATTCTATAGCTTGATTAAACTAACACTTTTTAGTGTATTATAGACGTTAACTATAATAATTGGCTTAAAGGTTATTATAACGGTCTAATAGTATTCGTATATCGTTTTCTAGGTATTACCAAAGTTAGGTCTTAGGTTATCTACTATCCTTTTTAATAGGATACCTTTTGCTTAGTAATCTCCCTCTATGAATTCCTTTAGTACTAGCTTATATTTGGTTTTAGCTAAGACTAGTACCTATAGAGTATCGTTCTTAACTATTATAGTATCTTGATAGTCTTCTCTAGTTAGTATGACCTCTAGGTTACACTATTCTAGATTGTAAAAGACATATCTAAGGACTTTTTCCTTAATAAGCTTCCCTTCTAGGATAGTTTTCTAAGCATAAAAGTTAGTACCCTTCTTAAGGATCTTGTTATTAGATTTGTCCTTATACGCTATTTTGTTGTTTAGCTAGATCTTTCTATTTAGATCCTCTAATTATACTTGTTTAGGCTAGTACTATAGGGTAGACTAATCTTAGTTATTAATTCTAGTAGTTCTACTTAATCTATAGTTGCCCTTCTTAATAATAATAATTCTTAATCTATTCTCTTAGATAGGATAAGCTTAGAGCGCCGGGCTCATAACCTATTATGAATTAATAGTATAGACCGAGACATTCGTGAATTGCCTACTAAATTGCATAAACTATAGAAGGTAGCTAATTAGTCAACCTTTATATGTCCTTGTTAGTAACCCTAAGTCAGTATATAATAGACTGAATAAGTCTGTAATAGTAGCCCTGAATTAGTACCCTTAAAAGCCACCTGTTATTGTTCCTCCCCTGTCACCTTGGCATGCTGACTGATATACAACAGGGACGCTACATCATCGACGGAGTTCGCAGGCTGGAGCAGTCGAGGGCCAGCCCCAAACGTGGGAGAATGCGAGCGTTGTCGACGGACAGTCGACCGGCTGCTCAGTCTTCTGTCTGGTTTCCTCTGCCACGCGGCAAGAGAGGCCCGTCTTGAAAGCCAGACATCTTCTTGATCTTCGAGTGGAGATGCTAAATCGCTAAACGAGCTCGCATGCCTGGGTGCTCGAGCGCCAGCCCAGAACCTAGGAGAGTAGGAGCCCGATGAACTGACAGGCGAATGGCTGCTCGGCCTTCGATCCAGTCCAGATTCTGGCCATGCTTCTTCCCATCGACCTCCTCGTTCTGCTTGTTCCTCAAGCGATTCCTTCTCTTTATTGTTGGCTATCGCTCCGTGAAATTTCAGCAACTGTATCACCTCAACAAATGTAATTGCCCTGGGGACACGTTCCTGCTGATCAAGTACGATGTCAAGCGCGGTCTCACCCGAGTCGTTTGAAGCGTTTACATCGGCACCACGGTCGATGAGCTCTCGTACGATCATACTGTCGAAACATCGCTCGCCGCAAGCGGTGTGGAGCGGATAATTCCTGCATCATCCGCGCAATTGACAGCAGCGCCATTACTATCCAGTGGCCGCCTGGCCAAGCCGAGCTGTTGTCCCAATACTGCAAAGACGAACGCAATCTGACAATCTGGCCGTGTTGTCACGTCAATGTCATGGCTGTGGCGCAGAACCGCCTCCTGGGAAGAATTTGTCAAGATATGTTTCGCCCAGGGAAGAACTCCGAGGTACGCAGCAACTGCCAGTGGCGGCACTTTCATCAAAGGCTGCGATGCTCCCCAGCTCCAGTTGTGCCTGACCACACTCTCTGGGAGGAAGAACTCATATGACCGCCAAATCTCCTGCTCATTTCCACTGACAGCTGCAGCGCGTCTGTACCAGTTGACAGTGGAATAGTCGAGCAGTGCCAAGGACGAAGAGACTTAAAATATTGCTCTACGCTCTCAAGGCCTGGACTGCGGTGCAAGCCACTGTCTTGTAAGCATTGAATGCAGGTCTGTACTAGCTCCAGCTCTGCCATATCTTCAGCGATTCTGAAGTCCGGCAGGGCGTTCTCGCTCATCACGGTAAGCCCGCGCAGATATTCTTCAACAGATGAATGAACAAAACCAACGGTAGGGACATCAGCCATAGTATCAAAGCTATTCTGGTAAGGCGGGTTTTCCTTAATTGCTATCATCGGTCCGCAAGCCGCGACCAGGTCTCGTGCAGATTGTTCCAGAGTGAGCCCATATTGGGGCGTAACGCATGCGATGGTGGCAAGTTCTAGTAGGGACAATGATCGCACAGCCAGTGCGATCCACTTGAATACACGCGCAGCGGTACTCCGATGCTTCGTATTGATAGCCGTGAGCATTCGATTGTAGAGCGTCGGAAGACCCGCAGGAAGCTTCTGTGCGGCTTCCAGTACCTCGGAGCAGGTTGGCTTCTGCAGCAATTCGATCATAGCATATCAAACCCAAAGAAATGTCCCCGCAGCTTTTATTTCGAAGTAATCGATGTAGCTGGTGTTCAACCTTAGCGTTGAATCCGTCAAGGTGCTACAGTCCCTCGATTCTCGCTGAGATGAACATCTCGGTATCTTTGACCAAGTGAATTTCTTGTTCTGGATCAAGCCTGATGCGAGGCAGCCTTCGAAGTCTCACAATATCTCGACTTACGAGGATAGCATGGAGCTTGCTGTGTTGTCTTTTCGAAATGAATTGCCTCGAAGATCCACCAAGTTGTCTCAATTGACTCTAACGTAAATTGCGTGCGCTCTGCGGAGTCAAAGTACTCGGCACAACCGGCAGCTATTCCAGGCTCTAGTGAAATGAAGAGCCACAGCAAGCTGCGAAGCATACTGATGGCGTTATTTCTTCTTCTGTCTTGACAGTCACAGAAGTAGTAGAGGACTCTCGTCACACTGTCGGCCTAGAATAATCTCTCCAATTCCTCAGTGAGAAAGACAGCTAACATTGTCTTTCCCTTCCCTAGACCGCTACTGATCCACAACGAGTGAAACTCGTCGTTCTTCGAAGCAACATAAGCTGCATCTTCGAGTACCCATAGCCATGTGCCTTCAACTCTTTCGCCTTTCGAAGTCACTATCGCCGTACGGTTAGCTCGAAGGTCTGTAAGAAAGAGGGCGGTTTTGACAAGGGACTAATGGCTTGTGGGGTTCTGGTAATGGTAGTGCGTTTCATTGTAGGTGGTGTTGCCATGTACGTTCCCATAGTGGTTCCTGGAATGTCCGCTCGCATTGCTCTGCACGTACTGCCGTCCAGCAGACGCAGCGATTGTCCATCATGCCTGGTATGCTGATATCCCCGGCAAGAAAGCTGCCCGATGCAAATTATTTGAGAGTATTGCGGTATCATGAGTAGGTACAGTAACCGCAGAAAAGGCTAGAGTGTAATTGTATCGTGCCATGCGCCCATCCTAAGCCACATCAGTCGTATCTGCACGAGCTGCATGGATCTTACGTAGGTAGGTAGCTTTACTTCGTCTGCTTGTGTTTCAGCTCCCTTGTCGTATGCTAGGCCGAAACCAACCGAGCGCCGCATTGGACATACACATGTGCATTTGCTCGTTCCTGCTTTCTAAGGTGTTCGCTGTTCCCAATGTTTCTTAAGAGGCCGATTCGGCTTATCCTTGATGGCCTGGACAATCTTATCATGGGCCAGTGTCGGCGCTATTGAGAACCCCTGCCCTGTCCATCGCATTTGGACCGTTGGGCCAATATATGTCGAAAGGTGTCTCTTCACTTGTTTCATGTTGTGTTTGTCGCCGTTCATGTGAAAGTGGTTCCGCTGCAGTTTTGACTTTCCAGCCTCCCTGTTCAAGCTCCAGCTCTGACCACCTGACGTCGACTCCCACTCCCACTACCTCTTGACAACACCACTACCACCCTATCTCTGAAACCAATTGCCTGCGCATTCTCCAGACAGATCGCCAAGATGCCAGCGAAGGGTCAAGGACCGTTCGCGACATTCCTCATCGTGGGACGTAAGTTCTACTCCCATCCCAACACAATGCTTATCGCATACTGAAATCTCCCTCAGCAACATGCTTCTTCCTAGGCATGCTCCTCGCGCAATTCCCCTACGACTACAATGTCCTCTGGACCACTCCGCCCGTCCTCGAAGCCGGCGTTAACCCACGCGATGTCTACTTCGCGCTCCAAGAAACCCACCTAAAATTCATCCACGCCAGCCCACCCCTCATCTCTCGAATTTTGCACATCGTGATCGGAGTCGGAATTCTCGGCTTCATGCTCAAACTCTTCAAGCCTTCTGAAGCGAACATGCTGTTCGATGGCGCGAGCTTGGTTCTCTACATGGTTGGCATCACGGTCTATATCGCGAATATTGTGAAAGGATTGAGGACTGTCACGATGGGAGCGTACGGCACGAAGGAACTGGGTAAGGAGGACACGCTGGTCGATAAGGCTTTGGAGGGGACTGAAGGGCAGTACATTGGACGTGAAGATACGCTTAGAGTGCTATCTGCGAGCAATACCATCTTAGCGCTTGTGCTGGTTGGTGTGTTGATTTTGCAGGCGGGGCAGTGGTATGCGGAAAGGAAAGAGGCGGAGGAAATAGAGGAGATTAACAAGCGAGATGAGGAGAAGAAGGGTAAGGCTGGTGGGAAGGAGGGCAAGAAGAAGCAGTAGATGCGCTGAGAGCATGGGTGGACTGTTGGGCGCCTCTCACGCACACCCCGAATATACCCCTCGCGCGTACACAAAAGCAACGTTGGAAATCCATCGACAGTATCACGTGAGACTTTCACTTCAATGTTTACTGTACAGGTTGCGGCAGCTTTCGGTATGTACTCATTTGTGATCACCTACCGAATCGATACGCCGTTCACCATCTTGAACCACATTACACTGATCCGTAAAAGCCAGATCTACATCACTTCATACCGAGTATCCACAGACTCTACCGCCACTACACACAGAAAATCACAAACAAGCCACTTGATAGTTGCCAACATCGTCACCGTTGAAAGCTGTTCCTGAGGTCTCATTTGATCTTGCTGGAATTCTTGCTCACATCAACACAGAAATCGTTCAGCACTAGACCCAGCAGGTCTCGGATCCATCGTCCTACATTAAGGATGCTCTTGTCTTCGTTGAAGGCCTCTCAGTCCCGTCGGTGGGACTTCCCATTGCTGGGTTCCCGCCTCCACATCCGGGCTCAGGGGACCAGAGTCCTCTCCCCCCCGGCGACCGACGATGATGATGAGCCTCTGATGCCCGATATCGAGCGCTCCTCCTCCAATGTCCAAGATTCAATCCGATAAGGCGAGTTGGTCGACATCATCTACAAAGCGAAGAAGTCATTGCGTGGGCTCGATCGGCAGCGTACAGAGCATCGAGGAGACCATCGATGAGCTCATGAGTATATCAGATCTAGTACACTCCGATGCCATCGAGACGAAGCGTCAGATGGCACGATATGCAAGAAGGGGGAGCAGAATGCTGTCGACGAAGCACCCTCATTTCATTTCGGACCTCCTACAAGACAGCGCAACCTCGCCTCCATCCGAAAAGCATTGCAAGATATCTTTCGACCCACAAACCAAAAACTTTCCGGGTGACCAAGTAAGGAAGGCCTTTCACATTGCTTAACAATCAGGTCTTCAGAGCACTGTTCCACTACCTCAAGACAAGCAGAAATGCGAGAGAAGACGACTGTTTTGAGGGGACAGAACTGGACCGAATGCAGCAGAGTGGTCGCCGGCTGCTTCTCCGGCTACAACAGCATGCATGTACGGTTCCGGTCTATCAAGGCCGGATTCACTTTACTGGCTATAAGGCGGAAGTAAGAGGGATGACGATGATACAAAGCAAGCAATCGTGGACGCGATGAAAGAAGTGCTGATGCCATGGGGATTGGAAGTTCCCAGCATGTTCCGAGGGCAACATTTATTGCTTGAGAAATGCGCAAAATTGGAGATATAATACTAATTTCATTAGATCTGTGCTGCTTTCACCTCATCCATATTCCAAGGCACGGTGCTTACCGCTGGGGCTAGCTCCTTCTTTCCCTTCCTAATGGCTATGGATAGCTCAGACTTTTTGAAGCGCGCGTGGCAACCTGGCATGGTACTTCTATCGAGGGTGAACAAGCGGACATATGCCTGGAAATCTCCGAATTTCTTCGAGGGGAATGGTTCGCTCAATCTGCATCCGGCGGTCGACTCCAAGTCGTAACCGGACTGCCCGAGCTAATCCTCGACATCCTCCCTTGCAAGTCTTCCCCACTTTTGAGCGCTGTATGCACTCCGAACATCACTTTTCCACTAAATCGTCTCGTTTTCGCCAACGTGACGAAGGGCTCTTGATTTTTCTCTCCGCTCTTCTGGTCCACACAAACCATTTGACATCGTCTACAGCCTCCAAGAATATCGAATTCTGTCCCGCAGGTGTCGTCTCCGATGGTCATCCCGTCCCAATCGTCTTCTGCCCACGGACGCTCTTGGCCTGGAGGCGATAGTGGATCTTCTGCAATGATAATGTTGGCGCGGAAGACAGCGTGGTGCGCTGCCTTTCCACCTTTAGCTTTGATCGTTTCATTCAAACGGTTGAGGGAGGACCGCGAGATCGTGAGAATGGGTGACTCGTTGCTGAGTAGGATGGGTCTCGGCGACAATCCTCTGTCGTTGGGTAAGTGAGCTTTGCTATGCCGGACAGACGGCGACGATTGCGATGCGGCAGGAAATCTGGCGAGAGTACACGGAACACCCAGAGCTGATGTGAAAAAGTCTGCGATCGCTGATGAGGTGTACATTCGTGCTTTGATCTTGTCACCGCAAACGGATGCATCGCATAGTCGTTCACTCAACTCTGGTGTGATGTATTGTCTCGGATCCTTCGAGAGGGGAATCTTGATATGTTCCGCGCTTCCAATCAGACGTACGCGCATGACGCCTGCTTTGAAGTCGAGATGAGGTCGAAGCAGAGCCATGCGCGGGTACGCCTTTTGGCTGAGGGCTGCGCCTGTGCCTTTCTTGACAATGCACCATTCGCGATCCCAGGCGAGGCCTTCTCGGCGAACATCCCAAGGCTCGCCATAAGGTACTTGCCAGCCGGCACAAGACTTGATAGGGTACACCGTCAAGCTCTCAACATAGAATCTGGGACAGAGAATCCCATCCGACAGCATTTGGGTTGACGATACAGATTTCGTTGATGGCCCAAGATGTTCCACGAAGAATTGTGCGACGAAATCGAGGAACCTTTCCACGTCACTCATCGTGCTCATGGCTCCTAAGCTTACTCTGATCACGCCGGTTGGTTTGCCATTCATGATGTCGTTCTCACTCCCGCATCTGAAGCCAGCCGAAAAGTTCTCTCGCATCTGCCAAGGCGATAGATCGAGCGCATTGGCGATCCCTCCAGGATTGCATAAACCACCAGTCCGAAGGTGAATATCCTTGATAGATGTCAGCTTCTCGACCTCGGCATTGCTGATCCAGCGACCTTGACTATCCATGAGGTTGAACGCTACAGTCGGGCCTTGCGTTGAAGAATCGTTGTGCGAGTGGCGATCGTCGCTGTAGATCTTGCACACTCGCCTGCCATTCATGTGCTTGAGTGATGACAGACCTTCGCATAAGCACTTGACCAGTTGACTTGTATGGCAAGCTATGTCGTCCATAGAGCGAAACAGGTTGGTGTGTGTATCCATTGCTGCCCCAAGTGCGACAATGCTGTGGATCGGCAACGTGCCGTCTTCGAGCTGCTCATGAATGGAACCAGATTTCATGACATGCCATTGTTCCTTGATACAGACGACAAGGTCTACTGTACCACCTCCGAAATACCGCCTTCGCTCGAAAAATTTCGCACATTCCTTCTTAACTATTAGTGCTCCTAGATCCGGGAAGCCGAAGATCTTTGCAAAACTGAGAACTGTAAAGTCTGGTGCGGATCGCACATCGTTCAGACGAAGCGGCGTGGTGGCAGCGTAAGCTGCAGCATCACAAAGCGTGGAGCAACTCTTGCTTGAAGCCCTTGCTGCCCAGCTCATTGGTAATCTTCGACCATTCATATTTGATTGCGCAGGAAATGCGAACAGAGAGGGAGACGAGCCGACCTCATACGGCTTTTCTAGCCATGTCTCCACCACCTCGTCAGACTCAAAGTATTGATGATGCCTCGCAGCCTCTCGGACACCAACCAGGCTGGTGTGCGAGTCAGCGTGGTAGCCATACCAGAAGCCGTTCTCTTGCTCGCGAAAGGCCTCCACTACTAGCTTGATTGCTGCAGTGGTATTTGCAGTAAAGACCAGATCAAAGTCATTTGGGTCAGCCGAGAAGAAGTTCAAAGCTCGAAGACGGATGCTTTCGATATCTTGTGTAGATTGTTGGCTAGATGGCGACGCCGAGTGAGGATTCCCATACAGACTACTCATCATCTCGGCATGGAATCGGTCCATGAGTTTCTTGCTGTACAAAGCGGAGCCTGCATGATCCAGGTACA
The DNA here is from genome assembly GCA_001578225.1 of Pseudocercospora musae. Lineage (NCBI taxonomy): Eukaryota > Fungi > Ascomycota > Dothideomycetes > Mycosphaerellales > Mycosphaerellaceae > Pseudocercospora > Pseudocercospora musae. The sequence goes on from LFZO01000855.1 coordinate 9,926, forward strand.
GGCTATCCTTGAGCATCGGGTACTCTGTCGTCCGCATGTGCTCGATACTGTCGTTATACGCTTCATGATTGAAGGTGGACGACATTTCGAAGGGGAATTGCTGATAAGTCCGAAAGAGCGATTGTGGTCTCCCTTCACCCAACCTCTCCCCACCAAGACTTGTGATGGTACTTCTGATCCAGAAGCGGCATTGATATTGACGAGAGAGATAGATAGGTGGATGAAGCTTGGAGAGGAGGAACAGTGTTGCTGCAGCGAAGATGGGCAAGAATGGGGTCGAGGACAAAGGCGAAGTCCGAAGGCAAGAAAGTGGTAAGCTGGCGGCCATGGCCGATTGGTCGCGAGACATCGGGAGCTAACGGGAGATCCCTGTTGGTTCATTCAATCGTGCATTACCACACGACCATCCCTACTTCTTGTCAACCTTGGCGCCTCTACCAAACCTCCCATACATTGCCACACAACATATGGCGCGACTATTGTTATGGTAGAGCAGCGAGCAGCCTGGCAACAGGATGTCTTTCCATTTCTCACAATGCCTCCTCGCTCTGCAGTCATGTTGCCTTCTACCTTGCCATAGCATATTCCCGGCTAAAGTCCAACTGCAATTCGCCTTCCAGACGCAGCGACTAGATCGTCCCAATGAACGCGATACTTTTCACACGCTCCGCACGGGCAATAGGGTATGGAGGTACACGCAAGGGATTTGTATTTACATTCGTACTTGCAAGGATGCTATCACTTGACGCCTCGAAGAACATTCATTTAATTTCAGCCGAGAGAGGCAATGCAGATGTCTATAACATTGCTCTTGACCCTCGACATTGGCCGCTTGTCCGCTAGCCTGCCCTGGACTTCAATTGGAAATGCTTCGCTGTCTGGCAGTGGCACTATTGTGCTTGCTACGCACTGTACTGGGCTCTCCAACCGGAACCCGAGATGAACCAGGGTGCAGCAATTCGGAGAGCTCATTGACACTTCTGTATCAGAACAACCTCAATGCATCCGACGACATTAATCATCGCGGAGCCATACTCCTGGATCCATTAGATGGTAGCCATGCTGCCTCCGCTTGCTCTCTGATTGGAGAATCTCTCATTAGCAGAAAGCAGCTGCAAAACTACAGCCAGGATTATTATCACCTTCTAGCATACAGCGGTCGACTCAAGCCCCAGAATCGTTACCTCATACAAGATGGGACTGTACAGCTAGGACAAAGGGGCGCCGAGCTGCAGTTCTCGGCCTCAAGCTCGGAGGAAGGGAGTCTACCTGTTCTCTGCACCCAGTCGTCTTTGCAGAACGGTCCAGATGCCACGCCCACGACCAAGGGACAAATTGCTCTGCTTTCAGGCGGCAACAAATATATTGGCTTTAGGAATCAAAAATCTTTCCGCTTTCAGGGCATTCCGTACGCAGACAAGCCGGGACGGTTCCAGTACTCAACGGTCTACAGTCAAAAGGGAAAGACGATAATGGCTACATCATACGGCGCAGACTGCAAACAGGCCTATGATTCTGACAGCAGCGAAGATTGCCTGTTCTTGAACATACAGACGCCATATATTCCGAGAGCGGGATCGAAAGCAGGACTCAGACCTGTGCTCTTTTCGATTCATGGAGGCGCATTTGTCAGCGGCAGTGGCAAGGGAACTTTGGGTCAGGATGGTGGCAATTTCGCGTCTAGGGAGGATATCGTCAGCGTGGAGATCAACTATCGTCTGTCGACTCTGGGCTTTCTAGCTATTCCCGGCACTGAAGTCAAAGGCAATTTCGGAATTGGAGATCAAATTACTGCATTACGATGGGTTCGTGAGAACATCGCGCAATTTGGAGGAGATCCAAATAAAGTCACCATCATTGGTAAGCTGCTTGAATAGTCTACATTACGGCGCGGAGGCTGACGTCCACTTCAGGCTTATCAGCTGGAGCAGGCTCTACACGCACATTGCTCGGATCACCTGTTGTCATAAAGGACAAATTGATCGCTGGAGCTGTTGCTCAATCAAATCTTGGCGGAGGCGTCACCTTGGGCCGGGACGGCAACTACGGGACGACATATAGCTCATACCTCACTGTTGATCAGTCATACACCCGAGCCGGACAACAAATTTTGGCACAGACCGGTTGCAACCAGACTAACCTCCAAGCTCAGATCTCGTGCCTGAAGCTTGTACCGGCGTCCAATTTGGTCGAGTTGCAGACCACGGCTCGGTATGTTGTTCAAGACGGCACAATTGTCAATACCGAGCAACTTATCGTTAGTCGCAACAATGGCTCCACCGCCCGAGTGCCAGTCATCTTCGGCATTGCCCGCAATGAGGGTGCCTCGGTAGAATCTAGCTTTCCCGAGTCGAACATCACTTCTATCTCAGAAGGTATCCAGCAGTCGCTTGACATAAGCGCGGAATACGCCCAAGTCGTCACCAACAGCGGGCTTTTCCCAAGGTACGATACCGGGAACCTCACTCTGGACGCTTTCAACATCTCGCAGCGGGTCGCAACGGACATCACTTTCCGTTGTGTGAATGAGGCCACAGTGTACGCTGCTTCGAGAGCGTCGGCATTCCCAAAAGCATACTACTACGAGATGGAGCGGACGTTCCAAGGCTATGATCCCAACGAGCTCGGAGAGCTCTCGCAGGGCACCATTTCTGCTCAATACCCATATGGCGACCCTGACTCGCCATACTTTCGACTTCATGCCGCCGACCTTGGCTTCACTTATGGCAACCAAGATCCGCTTCGCGATGAAACGGACTTACTTGCGAGCCAGCTGATCTCAGGCTATTTTGCTCAATTTGTGAAGACAGGCGATCCCAGTCCAGACTTGGCCTATCTGAAATTGAGGGGCTATCACGACCAGCTGAAATCTGCGCAGCAGAGCGGCGCATGGCAGCCGGTTGGAAGCCAGTCAGGGCCAGTCAAAGCGCTTGACTATCCTTCTCGAACGATCGACTTCCCAGAAGTGGAGCAGTGCAAGTTCCTGAACTATTCCCTTTCGTACTATCTGGAAGGTGGATCTTGAGTAGACCTCTACCTCTTGTGCTAATGAAACAGTCATGAGTCGTCGCTTGATACATGCATATCTTTCGTGTAATCCTCTGACACCGCGGCGAAATTCAGAACACTTTCCTCAATTGCGCGATTCTAGCGAAGGTCAGCGAGATTCTCAACAGCTTCGGCGTGCGCCAGAAGCGATGTTGAGTCAGCTGGTTGGCCACCACATTGAGCAACAGTGGTCGGTAGGTCCTAGAAGATGGACAGGATTGATCAGCCTGACCTGAGACAAGTGGAGGAATGTAGGTCGCTCTTACGGAATACATCTTCATGGCCTGTTCGGAAGGCAATGACTTCATTTGAGTGTCATTGGTGACACGAGTGCTCTCAGCAATGGCCAGGAACCGACCATCTTTACCGAGAGTGATGATCTGAAAGCACTCAAGATCGCAAGTTGTTCCGTCATGTCGGAAGAAATGGACGATGTGACGATTCGAGCTCATATTGCCGTTGGCGAGGAAGTGCGTCACCTCAATCTCGGCATCAACCACTGGAATACGGTCAGCCTCTTGTTCCCATGAATGTAAGTACGTCGTCCGTGGTCTTGCATCAACCTACTGCGATTTCGAGAGTGGAGCACATATGGTATCAGCTCATGGAACCTATACGTCGTGTCGTGGATCTGCCACGCTATGTCCTTGGAGCAATATTTCGCCAATGTCTGCTCGATTACTCGCGGACTTGGCTCTCCAACCAGAATGTCCCTCATTGACTCCACGATGCGCTCCACACTCATTCGGTTGTCATCCTTGTCATCCTCCATTTCGACCACGGCTGCGCAGATCCATCTCTCAGACGAAACATCAGACGACATGATTGTGAAGATGAACGGCAAACGGGATCGCCCTAACCAGGCCTCGCAAGGACCCGCGAGTTTCGTCTTTGCCGGAGGTCGCCCATTATGCTTTGCTGGGTATCCTGGTCACGGACAGGCTTACAAGGCTAGCCTCCCAGCCTCCCACGGAGTCCCACCCATCTCCTCTGATTATTAATGCGGCCCTGGCTTCGACTTGGCAACCTACTTCTCTGCTCAGAGTGTCAGGCCAGCAGATCAGCCCACAGCCAGACTCCGTCAAGGCATATCATAAATCGGGACGGAATCGGACTCGGAGAACTGCCGTTACGGAGGATTTGCGACCGAGCTGATGAAGAGATATCATATTTCGGTCGTCATACACGGTGGCAACTCAGAATAATACCACTCGACTCTTGGCCGAACAGCATGCGCTTGATTGACATCGAGACGCTGGAGCTGCATGAGTTCGAGAAGCCACCGCCATACGCCATCCTCTCGCACCGCTGGACTGACGATGAGATATCTTTCCAATCCTTCACCACGCCTGGAAAAAGACAAGGCCGAGGCTTCAACAAAATCCGCGACTTCTGTGCTGTCCTCAAAGCATACCCCCATCTGACCGAACGAGTGGAATGGAACGCAACAAGCAAAAGCAGAGAAACGATAAAAGTCCGGTGGGCATGGGTCGACACGTGCTGCATCGACAAGCGCAACTCCGCCGAACTCTCGGAAACGATAAACTCGATGTGGACATACTACCGAGACGCAAGATTCTGCATCGCATACCTCTCCGACGTGCCCGAATGCGAGGATTTCGAAGCCTCCTTCATCGCCTCGGAATGGTTCCAACGCGGCTGGACATTACAAGAACTCCTCGCGCCATCCGAAGTCTGGTTCTGCAATGCATCCTGGAACATGGTGGGATGCAAATGTCTCGTATCGCTCTGGAAGGCACGAGATTTCCTCCGAATCCTATCCAAAGCCTCGAACATCCCCGTTTACTATCTCGACGATCCCACGCGAGAGAAACATCAAATGGCATCGATCGCCCAGAAAATGAGCTGGGCCAGTATGCGGAAAACGAGTCGGCCGGAAGATGTGGCGTATTGCTTACTGGGTCTTTTCAATATCACGATGCCGTTGGTGTATGGAGAAGGACAGAATGCTTTCCGGCGCTTGCAACAGGAGATTTTACGACACTCGAATGACGAATCGATTTTTGCTTGGAGACCTTCAGACGATTGCGCAGAGGGGGGGGATAGTGGGATTCTAGCTCCTTCGCCGGAATTTTTCGCGCGAGCTCAACATATGCATCGATGTAATCTCATTCCTCGACAACCGTATCGCGTCACGAACAAAGGCATCAAGATGCAGGCTCCTCTCATCAAAGTGTCGCAGGATCTTTACTTGCTGCAAATCAACTGTGTGGAAATTCCAGGAGTCGATGGGCCGGTGAGTGATCCGTCATACCTTTCGTCGGGGATCACGCATGGAGCGCATGGGTGTATGGTTCCGTTGAAAAAGGACGTGAATGGGATTTTCCTGAGGGCAAACATGCACCGCGGCCAAGGGGAGGAGGAAGAAGAAGAGGCGAGAGAAGTTCCGCTAGATGAAGATACATTGGTGAAGGAATCTACGATTTATATTCATGCTCATACGCCGCCTGCCATCCGTACGGACCCGGATTATATTGCGAGTCGGGTGCATGTGGTGGCGCATGACTGCCTTTCCTCACAGCCGTTGGCGGTGATTTGGTATGACAGGAGTAGTGGTAGTAGTGGTGCTGCGACGGGTCACGATGAGAGTTTTGTTGAGGAGAGTCGTCAGTACTGTGGTGGTGAAGATGAAGGACGACAGGATTCTCTGGTTTCAGGAGATGGAACGGGCGCGAGTTTACCGAGAGGTCTGGTTCTCCCGCGCGCACCTACGAGTATGAGTTCGGAGATGATGACGACGACGGGGATGTTTGGGGAGAAGAGAATGTCTTTTCAATCCACGGCGTCTTCGTCAGGGATTCCGGGTGCGGCGAGAAGGCTTATACAGCAAGCCTATCTGCCTTCGCACGTGGGGAGGCCTCCTCGATTCGTGGAGAGCAGTAGTGATAGCAGGCGCGACGAGAGAAAATGAGGCGAGTAGGCTTCGCTTTCGAAAGTAGGAAGCATGTGATAGAAGTAAAATGTGAAAATGCCAAGCTTGTTACGTAGAATAATGTGGCGCGATGCCTCTAGCACTAAATGCCAATCGGCTAGTGCTTAGCGGCTATTTGGCAAGTGACTAATTAAATACCTTCTATTCGGGTTATAAGTACGTATAGACGTAATTATCTATACAAACTACCTATAGTACTCCGAATAGGAACTATATATTAAGATATTAATTAAGAAGCTATCTAAATTAATAATAAGTTAAAGAAGAAAGAGAGAGAGGCTCTCTCGTAGAAGAGGCTATTATCTACTTAGTAGATACCTTAGGCATCGAGTTACGTAACTTTGGATTACGTAATCTCAAATTCTATATATAAGTTACTAAGACTATAATACTATATATATATATATATATATATATAGATATAGAGATAAGGAAAACTAGAGATCGCTACTTATCTAGTAGTTAGAATAGTATAGTAATAAGATTAACCTATCTATATATATAGAGAGTAATAATTAGAATTAAGAAGAAGATATTTTTAGAAGCCCTTAATATATATAGATAAACAAGACTACTAGAACTAATTACTATAGCTAGTATACTAATAACTATATAGATATAGCTATAGCTACTACTACTATAGATCTTACTACTACTAGTAACCTTTATAAAGTAGTACTATTAATACTAGTAAAGCTATAGGACCTATTATAGGGCCCTACGATTAAGTAAATACTTATTAATTACTTAGTAGTAGAGCGGCTCTAAATATAGTAGATTAAATTACTACTAGCGGACCTATAGCCTATCTTAGTATAGAGTAAGTAGTAAGTACTATAGAACTAGTATTAGGGGCTAGGTATATAGTAACGTATAGAACACCCGCCTAACCGATAACATAGTAGGTAGTAGAACTAACAAGTGCCTCCTAAAAGGATTGCGTAGCGCGCTAAGTTAAAAAGGCTATACGAGTTACGTATACCTAGCGTACGCCCCTAGCGCGCGCCGCTTAGTATACTTAGGGCTTAGTAAGAGACCTTACCTTATCGAGGTCCTTACAATTATCCCCTTTCTCCTAGTATAGCTATCCCTAGCTATAGACAAACCTAACTCCTCGTTAAGCTATCCTATCTATATACTCTCTTACGCCTTTAGTACTTCGAATACGCTTCGTATACGTCGCTACTTCGTATAGCTAGTTACTACGCGAAAACTCTTTGTTACTATATAGTAGAATTTTTATGTTTCTACTAGTAACGTAGCTAGGTAGGTCTAGCGTATTCCTAAGAACGTATTAATTGTTATTATTAGTAACTAGGTAGCCTATATATAAGTAGTATCTATAGTCTACCTAAAAAC
>LFZO01000856.1:0-17260 GCA_001578225.1 Pseudocercospora musae
AAGAGTAAAGACAAGGTATAGAGGAGCTTCCTTCAAGTACTAAACCTAAAAGAATATTACATTATTGCAATCTAGGAGCCCTAGCTTAACCTATACATAAAGAGACTAGTAACTGTTAAAGACCCAAGATACTACCCAATTATCTACAACTAGGGAGCCCTAAGGACATACATCTACATTAGTAAGGAGATAGCTATAGAAACCTAGTAGACTATACTATAGGAGGATAGGGACCTAACATTAGTTTAAGTAGAAATATCCTAAGGTATACTCCAAGTCTACTACATATATAACCTACTACTAGACTCAAGGAGCAGTACCTAACTAAAAACCCTAGAAAGAATACCTAGAGTTATCTAGGGGAACACCTACTAAGTCCTACTTAGAGATTTTAACCTCTACTATCCCCTCTAGGGCTTAGACTTTACCCTAGCTCATTACTTCCTAGTAGGAAGGCTAATTAACATATTAGAGAAGGAAGGAATAGAAATTATTACCCTAAAGGGATTAGTTATCTAGAAGGCAAGAGGAAGTAGTAGTATACTAGACCTATGCTTTGTATTACATTAGATTAGGAATAGGATTATAAGATATAGGGTTAACTAGGAACTAGAAGAATCATTAGACTACTTCCTAGTATAGGTTGAGCTAAATGTCTAGGCTAATTAGGAATAGGAACTAGAGGGAAAGCTTAACTAGAAAGGGGCCTAATAGGATAGGATTAGGGAGGAACTAGAAATAGACCCAAAACTAGAGGAACTCTTAACAAAGTACCTACTAAAACTAGAGGACATTGACAAGGTAGTAGAAGAACTAATAGGAATCCTAAGACAGGTAGCTAAAAAGCATACCCTAGGAAAGAGACATTTACTATACTAGCAACTATACTAGACTAGTAAGTATATAAGGAAAGTTAAAGTAGTAAGGAAAGCTAGGAGGTAGTAGACATAAACCTATAACTAGGAAGTATAGGACAACTATAACAAAGCCTACTAGGAAAAGAAGATCTAGATTAAGAAAGATAAGATACAAGAATGGAGATCTATAATAGGGATGATTACAAAGAAACTAGAGGAGATATAGAGGATAGCTAAATAGGCAAGGAAACCTAAACAAGAAAAGGACATACTGCTACAATTCCCGGACATTAAGGACTAACAAGGGTAAATATAGACTATAATAGAAGGGAAAGCAAGAGCCTTAGGCTAACACTTCTTCTATAGAAAAGTATAAGCAGACCTATTAGATATAAGGGAGAAAGAACTAGGGACTCTATAACTAGACATACCAAGAGATACCTAGGTTAAACCTAAAACTATAGAAAGGATCCTAAAGAAAATACTAGGCAATAAGGTACTAGGAGAAGACAAGATCCATAACAAACTTCTAAAAGTATGTAAGAAGGAGCTAGCCCTAGTACTAGCTAATATCTTTATATAAAGCCTAGTATTGGGACACTACCTAAGACTATTTAGGAAATCCCTAATAGTAGTGCTAAGGAAGCCTTAGAAGGAGGACTACACATAGCTCAAAGCCTATAGATTAATAGCCCTACTTAACATAATAGGTAAGGTACTAGAGAAGATTGTTACTAAAAGGCTAACAACCTTTGTTAAGGAAAGGAACATCCTTTCTAAAGGCTAAATAGGAGGAAGAAAGAAAAGGTTAATACTAATAGCTATAGAACTAATTATAGAATAGATTAAGTATATCTAGTACTATGGTTAAAACTAGGTAGCAACCCTCCTCTCTCTTAACATCTTAGGAGCCTTTAACAATATCTCCTATAAAAGGCTCCTATACATACTCAAGTAGAAAGCTATACTAAACTAAATAGTCTAATTCATCCGGTCCTTCCTATAGGAAAGATTAATATAGCTTATTCTAGGCAAATTCAAATTAGACCTAATACTAACTAAAAAGGGAATCCCTTAAGGATTAACACTCTCCCTAATCCTCTTCCTTATCTTTATAGTAGACCTACTCCTACTCCTAGAATTAAACAATACATTAGCATTAGGGTTTGTAGATAACACAAACATCCTAGCCTAGTCTAAGACAATAGAAACTAACTACAAGATCTTAGAAGAGAAGTACTAAGAGTATAAAAAATAGGTAAGAAGGTATAGAGCAAAATTTGCCTTAGAAAAGTACTAGCTCATCTATTTTAGTAAGGCTAAATTAGCCTACAACATAAAGCAATCAATTACTATCTAAGGCTTTGAAACCTAACCATTAGTAGAACTTAGGGTACTAGGGATCTAGCTAGACCTAAAACTAAATTAGGGACTATAAGTAAAGAAGGCAAAGCAGAGGGCAGATACTAATATACAATCTATCAATAGGCTTATAGCCTCTATATAGAGGGCTATATTCGAGAAAGCTAAAGTTATGTATAAAGCAATTATTAAGCTAGCAATGCTATATAGAGCATAGATATGGATAGCCTAGGGAAAAACACTAAAGAGGATTAAGTAGCCAATTAGTAGATCCTAAACCTAAAGCCTAAAGAAAATCCTAGGAGTATACAAAACTATACTAACAAGGATAGTAGAAATAGAGTTAGGGATCCTACTAGTCAAACAATACCTTAAGGGACTAAAGTACTAATATATAGCAAAGACAATGGAATACCTAGCCTAATAGACTATCTAAAAGGTACTAGACAAGATAAAAGCCTAGTACATTAGGACTAGGAGGCTAGATAGACTATAAATAACTCCCTAGAAAGCTAAGGACCTAGAGCAATATAGAGTCCTATTAAGAGAAATGCTAGAAAAGGAGCTTCGAAGACTAAACATAAGGCTAAGGGAAGACAAGCTAAAGGAAAAGAAACAAAGCCTAGTAGAATCAATTACTAGACATCTATAGGAGTAGGAATAGAATAAAATACAAGTTAGACTAGGTACCCTAAAGGTACTAATCAAATTTGGTTAATACAACTACTAGCTCTATAAGGACCTAAATAGGGCCGAAGCAAGCCTAGCTATCTAAATCAGATCCGAACATATTAGACTTAGATCTTACTTGTTTAGAAGAAACGTCTCGAGAATCGAAAGTAGAGCTTGCTAATATAGCTACTAATCTTAGAACCCTAAGCATATACTACTAGTCTACCCTTAATAGTTAGAAGGTAGAAGTAATTAGAGACTAAAAGCAATAGAAAGGGAATATAACAAGCTAATCTAAAGTAAAGAAGACCTAAAGAGGATAGTAAGGTAGATTATTAAATAGGGATTCGTACAACAATTTGTACTAGTAAGGGAAACTAAGGAGTAGATAAGAAGGAGGGAAGAAGAGGGGGAAAGGAGGGTAGGGTAGTAGGTAAGGTAGTTAGAGGGTAACAACTATAATACTAGTATATCCTAGAGGAAGGAAAGCAAAGAAACGAGGAAGAATAATACTTATAAATAGGATAGGCGGGAGGTTTTTACTAACTAAGTTGGTTTCCTATCCAAAACAACATATAGAAACAGACCTGCATAGGCCGAAAGGCACTACAATAGGCAAATGAAATATCTATCTATCTATATATTTACTAGTAGTCTTTATAGTACTAGTGTAGTACCAATCTACGTACTTTAATAACCGTAACATTTCCTTTATAGTTAGGTACTTTTAGCCCTACGGTTACTAACTACTTACTGGCTGTTAGCAACGGTCAGTATTATTGACCAAGTGACACCCCTACTGGCTGCCCCATGCCCTAGGCACCACCATGCGAAGGCGACCACTAGTTGTTAGTTGCATGCTGTATGTGCTAGTGTTTGCCTTGCCATAGAATGATCACTGTTCGCATTGTGCGGCCTCATATGCGCCTCGTGGACGCACTCGTGCTCACTGCTGCTCACCACTCACTCCTCTTCTACCCACAAATGCGTGTCGTGTTCGTGCTCGCCTTGTCTCAAAGGATTCATACCACGTCGCAACGTCTGACCAACAACTTACAAGGCAACCAAGTGGCCAGTCCACTGCGCTACCTAGGTACTTATCCAAGACTATGAGAATGGCGTGGCAACTGTTGACCGGACACGCACGCTTTGGACCACACGCTTCTGATGCAGTCTTGATCATTTTACCCATGTCACAGCAGACCAGGCTGAGACATCCGATTCCAAAGCTGTCATGTTCATAGGCCGTGTATGCTAGATAGTCCGTGTATGCTATAGTCCGTGTATGCTATAGGCCGTGTATGCTATAGGCCGTGTATGCTAGATAGACCGTGTATGCTATAGGCCGTGTGTGCTATAGGCCGTGTATGCTATAGGCCGTGTATGCTATAGGCCGTGTATGCTATAGGCTGTGTATGCTGGATAGGCCGTGTATGCTACATATATGCTACACTATGTTGTCTTCCTATGCTGCTCCATTTGGCAAGCTTCGAGAAGCACGCTAGAACAGCACACCTACAGTACGTATGTAAATAACTTATTCTAATAACTGCTGCGCTACTTATTCTAATAACTGCTGCGCTACGCATGCTGCTGGTGAATGAATGCATCTTCCCATGACCGCCGAACGATGGACTTCTGGAACCGCTTGCTAGGCACCACCATCGCACCCAAGAAACCTCCCAAACCCGCCAACGACCCGAGCGCCCGATTGAATCGATTCAAACGCGTGTACAATACTATTCTCGAGCTATGCGACCGACCAAGAAACCTCGCGACCGAGGCTCCGCTTCTGGACGAGCTCAATGTCCTCCTTGCACGCATTGCCGCTCTTCTGCGAGATGAGACGCGAGCACCAGTCCCACACGTGTGCTTTCGATTCGCCGCAAGCAAACGCATTTATGCCGCCATTGCGAGAGCTGCCACTGTGAGCCAGTTTGAGCCGGTGCTTCGATCGAGCATAGCCGTCTTTGCCTCGCTGGTGGATAGTGAAGAGGAGGAATTCCTGGCCAGCGAACACTTCGCAAAGTGCCTGATGCGACTCGTACGGAAAGCCATTGAGAGCGGAGAAGTGCTGGTCGACACCGAATCCGAGACATCCATCCTCGAACTGCTCTTCACCATCGCCGCAAAGATACGCCTTCAGCCAGAAATTCTGCCCGTGTGGTTTCAGTCCACTGCCAAGCCAGAACTGGAAGACATCTTTGTGCGCGAAAGGAAAAGCTTCGTCGGAACAACGCAGAAGGATGATTTTCCGTTATGCTACATCTTCATCGAGCGCGTTCACCATGAAGGCCGCATTGGCGACTTCGCGCGCACTGGCCTCCTTTACATCTTTGAAGCCACAGGGCCATCTGGGCCTCTGGAAGAGTGGCTCCTCTCCAGTGACCTACCGACTTTGATGGCATCTGGCCTCGGAGCGCTGTACAGCCAGCTCAGTCGTGAGTTGAGCATTCTCCACGCAGATGCGGAACTGCCAGCAGTACTCGCTATGAGCGACTACTCCACCACGCACCCCAGGGCCACAGCCGAGTCTGCCTTTTCGCAGAGGCATAAATCACACATGACCACCTTCCTCTCGTATCTGGCCTTTTGGCAGGATGTCTTAGATCACTGCAGGAGCGCCGATGTCAAGCAAACCCTGCTTGATCACTTCCAAATATTGTTTTTGCGGCAACTGCTCTATCCCTCCATCCTGCAGTCGTCGGACACTGATGCGGGAAGCTCTGTTGCCGTTCTCTCCTACATGACTGCCATTCTGGACGCTCTGGAGTACCCGGACTTGCTCCATATGATCTTGGTCTATCTCCTGGCAATTGACGACGAGAGATCTCACGCGCTTTCAGCTCCGCATGCCCCCGTTAACGTCGACCGGCTTCCAAGATCACCAACAACCATCCGGCGCAGGCAGAGCTTGATGCTGTTGAGTGCTCCCAAAGATCCCGACGATGCTGTCGAACCTATCCTGTTTAATCTCGTCGATTTGATCACCACAAACATCGAATCGAACAATAGCCAATCTGTCTTCGCAGCTCTGAAACTGGCTTCAACCTTAATCACGCGTCAAAGGAAGTATGCATTCGGGTCGCTCCTAAAGGTCGATCAGGTGACATCGCAACCAAACTCTCGAACGATCGGAGCCCTCGAAATGGACATCGATCAATATTCCCGCTTAGCGGCATCCATTCATCCACACTACAGCGTCGAGGTTGCATACACTCGTCTATCTGAAGACACACGATACGTCATTGAAAGCCAGGTCCCAGCCTTACCAACACCCAACGACGATCCTGGCGAAGTTTGTACTTTGACACTTCTTGACAGCGATCCGCTCTTGCGCTCTATGCTGGCCCTGCTAAGAACGTTTTTCACGAACAGCGTGGACGTCAATCTTGGTTTGACCCAAGCTATAATATCCATTGCACAATGCGTAGAGATTCGCCTGGACAGTTGGATGGCCTTAGCTCCTTCGGCCCCTACCGCTGCTGGGACAGCCTCTTCTTCAGTGAGATCTTGGCAGACCTATCTCGACGAGTCGGAAAAGGAGAATTGGGCCGCACTGAGTACGGCCTTGCAAGCACCGAATGTCAATGTGAACGCGTCACCAACTTTGCATACAGAGCTTGCACGTCTTTTGGCAGAATTGGACCATGTCAGGACGACTGTTCCCAACTTCGATCAGCTGATTGCTGGCAGGAAAGTGATGCTTCAGGCTGCACCACTTGACTTTTCATCCGCTGGTGAAGCATCGTCCATCATGGATGATCCTATCCGGCAGCAACAATCCCTTAACGTACCTAGAGGTGCCAGTCGCCATTCAAGACCCATCAGCAGATCATCGACTGGTCGCGGTCGAGCTGATGGCCAACTTTTGAGCTCAAGCAATACCGGATACTCCACTCCACGCACTGATGCAGCAAGTGTTACAGCCTCACCAACAGCTTCTCGGACAGCCTCAAAAGCCAGGGCTGTCGAGTCGAGCACTTCACCTCCTGGACAATCCATATACAAGCCACCACCTCCAGAGACGCCATCGACCACAGACGTTCTCATGCAGGCCATCTCATTCCCCGATCGGCCAATGGAGAGTCAGATACTGGTAGACAACTTCGGCGAAGTGGATGAGGCATCCCAGAACGAAACGCCTGTGACACGCAAAGCCAGCCTGAATCATGTCTTGACCAACGTTGTGATACTACAGGAATTTGTGCTGGAGATCCTCGCCGTGCTGCAAATTCGTGCAGCTGTCCTAGGCGAGAAAGAGATTCACCATTCGTGATCATTGCAGCTCCACTCGCTGTCCGAGCTTTTGCGAACCATTATTTTGCTATTGAGATACCCATTAATACCATCGTTCACAGGTTCCAAATGGAGTCTAGATGAGCAGTGCCTTTTTCGCCATTCGAGCAAGTTTCAGCCCGAATGACATGGCTCCAAGGTTGGTTGCCTTGCTGCCTCATTGCGAACCATAATCCAAGGATATTTCGGCCATTTCCGCTTGGTAGCTCCGCACTGCATAGACCTCAATGGAGACGTGCAGGGTCCGCAATAGACATCCTCGTGTTGTTGCCTGAATGCCGCGCAGTCCCCGCAGTCCCCGCTGACCTCGATCGACCAACATGCCATTCTGTTCACCGGCTTACACTGCGGCATCATCCGTAAGAATGGAACAGTCTGCGGGCCAGAAGTACCATTTTGATAGGCCAAGGGCTATGGCTGAATCAACTACGGGGGAGTGAAACCTCCTTTCTGACACGCCTTCCGTCGAGGCTGAATCACTGCACAGCTGACAAGCAAACCAGGGATAGTGGCTGCTGTTCGCGAACCGCGCCCTGTGACATCCTTAGATTGACATGTCCACTTTTAAAAGTCTTGTCGAGCAGCATGTTCATTGGAATATGCATCCACAAGTCTCGCCACGCTTTAGAGTTCTACCTTGCAGGCAGCTTTGCAATGCTCGAGCGGGCGGCCTCATGGAACCACTTTCGATGAATCCACAAGCCATTAGCAATTTCTGCCTTCTGAGTGTTTCAGGGCGATCGACCGACAATGAGTCTTTTGTTCACGGCTCGTGGTCTGTAACGAGTCAGGCAAGTCAGAGAATGGACGATCAATGCCCCCCAAATCACTGATACAGAATATGCTCTCAACGCGAAGTGTCGCCTCAGGTACAATGTCTTTCGACTACTCACAGAGAACCCAGAGGACTGCTTGAAGCTCGTTGCAGGCATCATAGCTAGCTTCACGCTGTGCTGTGAACCGTCTTTCTACACCCTGTACTATCGATGCAAAATTCCAAGGCTCTTGATGCAAAGACCTACGCCCCAGGTTCACCAAGAAACATCCGTTTACAAAAATCGAGCTATGCACTTTCGAAGCATATACTTAAGCCGAAGCCTATGGGCAAACCTGTGCCGCCTTTTGGTCACAAGTGTGCCCCGAGACAGCCTTACCGCCCTCATCGCTCTGCCTGATCGACAGGGCAGAGGGAAGACATCCATGGAATAGCTCTTCGGGGCGCAAAAGCAAGAGATCAAAGACATCTCCGCGTGGGCCAACCGCTTCTACGAGCCTTTCCTTCCGGCGAGAAAGCCTTTTGGTTGCACGCATCCTTGATCCGATCGATCACAGATCCCTCAAAACCACCCACATCATAGAAGCCCGACTTTCCTGGTCCCAAGGTACTTCAATAATAGCTCACAAATAGAGCTCGCATCCAAGCTGCAAGCCTCAAAGGCAAACACGCCTGGCCTGTGGTCATCCTGATCGCTACAGCTTTGTAAAACTCGATAAAGATCAAAGCAGCTTGGGCGCACATGAGCACTCTGCTCTCTGCCGCTCTCGGTCCAAGCAGCTCTTTCACATGCGAACAGTTGCCACCGATCGATCCACACCACAAGCTCTCGAACTTACCAGTGGCAGAAGAGATGCTGCACACCTCTTTCTCTGATCGATGACCAGTCTACGTGCTTGCGAGAGTCACAGTGAACATTCGTCACGAAGTTCCTCGTCAACTTGGGTACCTCTCGTGCCATCGAGCTATCGTTGATGCTACTTTACACCTGGCACCTCCCGCGCCTCGCTGGAACCAACAGAACGCTTGCAAAATGATACTTTGCATACATGTCTAACGCTGTCGCTGACCATCATGTTGGTAGCAATACTAGCGCCGAGTAGTAGTGAGTGATGCCTAACGCTAATGCTGCCTGCTGCTTGGGCATGACGCGGCATATCCTGAGCAGCAAGAAAATTGCTCAGACCTCCATCTCGTCCAGTGCGTCAGAGAGCCGTCCGTCTGAGTCACTAGGCATGTCCATGGTGTCCTTTTCTTTTCTCGCGTTTCTGGTCGATCGCCCTATTCTTGTAGGCATTTCTTTCTTCGTGGCAGCTGCCTTCTTCTGAGGCGGCGCCTTCTCTTTGACTGTCTTGATCTTCGCAGCTGGACGAGTCGATGACCTGAGAGTGGCCTTCAATGTCGGGTTTGGAGTCCTCTCCTTCGTGCCGTTCGTTGCGGACTGGGGATGTAGTGGATCACTGGTGGGCGGCGTCGACGTGGAAGACACATTCTCCTTGTTCGCTTCCTCGTCCTCCTCAGAGCTGTCGTCAGCATCCCATTTCTCGACCTCGTCTTCATCACTGCCGGAGTCTATTGCGTAGGACTTGGCATTCGACACCCGATTGCTCTTCCGACGTTCAGATGTAGGGACCTCATCGCTCAATCTTCGCTTCGGGGTCTTCGCAGCTTTAGCCTTCTTTTCCTTCTTTGCGGCTTTTCGAACAGGTAGAGCTTTGTCATCAGCTGTGGAAGGTCGCGCCCTCTTTGCAGCTTTCTTGATGTCGCCGTCGACTGCCTTTCGCTTTTTTGACTTCAGTCGGCTCTTGACCAAACTTTCGAGATCTTCGGCGATCAAGTCTGGCAAGAAGTTCTTGTGTGCCACCTCCTCTGCCAGCGTGCGGTCCACAAGTGGTTGGTAAATGTACTTGGGCAGATTGGGTCGTGCGGCAGGTGCCAGCAGTGTCCAGCCCTTGATCTGCTCGTAAATGCGGATGACCCCTTCAGATAAGTCGGCGATGGTCCATGTGTACTCTCTCTTCTCAGGCGTGATAGCGTCCTCGACTTGCTTAACGCGACGCGTAATCGCATAGAGGGTGCCAAGGTTCTGCTCTGATGCCACAGCCTTCAAGAAGAACAGAAGGTAGTCTATGAAGTCTGGTATGTCCTCTGCCGCGGGGGTAAAGTCCTCATGATGAGCAAGCAAGCTCAGGAAATGGGCGAAAACGCTCTCCATGACCGGAGAATTGTTCTTGGCGAAATTGAGAGCGCGAGCTCGCAGATAAGTGAACGCGGCCTCCTTGGTGTTCTTGATGGGCTCGAAGGCGTAGAGGAACATGAGCGCGTAGAAGCGGTGATTCAACTTGCCCTGTCCGAGATACTTCTTCAGCGTTGCACAGAAGCCTGCGCGCACTTCGGGTAAAGGATCTTGCACGACTTTGGTGAGGCCAACGAGATCGATGGGTAGGAATACCGAGTCGATAGTCTTGTTACAGCAAAGCTTCAAAATCAGCTTCGCGGCATCCAGTCGAAGTCGTGATCGATAGTGTGCAGGAGTCGGGCGACTTTTTCCAGCCAGTTCGCCGTCCTTCTTCACAATGGAATTGAGAATGTTGAACACTTGCTCGGCTGAGCGTTGTACCTGTTCGGTCTCTTCACCGCCGTCACTCGCCAACACCTGCCCTCTGACTCTATTTGTGATGGTTTTGAGCGCGAGAAGTTTTGCTTGAGCATCTTCATCCAGCTCGTCCGACCACAGGGGATCCGTGTCCTCCGCCGGGGTTCTGCTTTTCAGAACTTCAGCGAGTACAGTCTGTATAGCATCCTGCTGGTCTTCGAGTTGCTTATACGCTAGCAAGCTCAATTGGGTCAAAGCAGCGAGTTTTGTCAGGTACCTGTCGTCTTCGACCGTGAAGTCTTTCAGACTGTGCTGCAGTATGTCTTTGGCATACATTTCCTTCTTGTCTGCAGCAGCGACGATGACGGTGATTGCGTGCTTCACCACAATGGCAGAGCCACCGTACTTCGCGTAACTTGACATTGCTTGGTAGAATTTGCGGTCCTTGGGCATCTTCTGCGGGAACTGGCGAGCGAAGCCGGCGCATGCTTTCAGAGTGTCGGCAGCGCTGGCACTGTTTGACGATGTGGCGGAGGGCGGGTGGTCCATCAACGTTTTACACAACTCAGTGACGTGAACCTCGAATATGGATGGCGCCTTCGTAGAGATGTCCTTCAGTATATCGTGCGCAGTCGAACCTAGGCCCGCTTCGTCCGTTCGCGAGAACTCCACAATAGCTGGAACGTGACTCCGGTTGTATACAAGGACGGAGCTGATCTGGAGCAAGTGCATGACAGTATCACTGCACTCAGCGATGTTGCTTGGTGACCCAGCCAAGCGTGTCTTCAGTTCCCTGATGGCGTTGACGACCTTCTTGTAATCGGTGCTGGGATCGATGCAGAACCTGATCAGTGCATAGTTCCGGCGTTCGTAGTGTTCAAAGAATCGAGTGAGTTCGTTAGCAGCGACTTCAGGTTCTGCAAACGCGCTTGCCAGCACCTTGACGAGCTTTTGGAGGGTCTGCGCCTCAGCTTTGGCATCCTTCGTCTTCGAGTTGGCGCCAATCTTCTCGCTGGATTCCACGGCTGCTTTGACATACTTCGCCAGCTGCACTTGCCGTTGAAGCGAACTCAAGAAGACGACTTTGGCATGTCTTTCGCCTTCATCATCCAAATCACGAACCAACGCCAGGATTCGAGCGACCCTGACTTTGTCCGGACTTGGCCCTCGTTCCGGTGTGCTCTGGCTGTCAGAAACTCGCTGTGAGTCACTCTTGGCTTCTTTCTTCGACTTGATGGGTGGAAAGCCGAGCGGAAGTAATGATTCGGCCACCACTTGATCGATCAGCTGATTGAGGTAAGGCTTGTTCTTGTATTTGCCCCGAAAGATCTCGGATGGAATGCCGCCCAGAAGCTCCCGAACCTTCTCGTTGCCCTCCATGATCGCACCCGATGCTACACCCCAAATGCGCCCAGCAAGCTCAGTCGCCGCAATTGAGACAGTCTGCCTTTGGTCCACCACGCAATTCTTCACGAGATTAGACAGAACAGATCCTTCTTTCTTGACACCGCCAGCGCGACCCAGCTTGCTCACGATTGAGTGGAAATCGAATTGAATCAAGGCTTGCACGCCGGAAGATCGCACTTTTTCGTCTTGATCTAGCAACATATCTGCAAAACAGCGGAGAATCCTCGTTTCTTGATCAGAGTCCAATCCTTTGCCGCCAGCAGATGTAAGCACAATCCGTCCGGCTTCAGTGACCCAAGCTGCTCGAACCTGTGCAGATTTGTCGCGATGGCGGTCGAAGAATGCCTGATATGCACTTGGATAGGCATTGGAGAATGCTTGCGGCGCTGCGGGCACAAGTAGGATGTTAGAAGGCGCGGGTGTGGCATAGCTTTCGAGGCTCTGCGAAGGATACGCGTCCGGGGCCAGAGGTATCGGAGGTGGCGGGCCGGCAGCACCAATGCCTGCAATCATATCACCGATGCTTCGCACAGCAAGGACTCGCAGAGGCACGTTTTCAACCGCTGTCTCTGCCTCAATTTGAGGAATGACATTTTGGATGACTGCTGGGCAAGCTCTCCATAATTCGCGCAGTAGTCGATGCGCCTTGGCAACTTCTTGTAGATCTTCGTCGGATGGCTGTAGGAGCACGCTTGAGTCGTCTTCGTCTTCGTCTTCGCTCTCATCGTGAGTTCGCTTCTTTCCCCGCGACTTGCTGGGTTTCGAAGGACCGGAAACCGAAGATGCGTCTATGAGGACGGAGTTGAAGTAGGAGCCGATCTGTCGAATCATAGTCTCTTCGCATGTGTTGCATATCGATCTAGCCATGCTGTATGCTGGTGAGACTTCTCGCAGCACATCAGACAAAACTTGGTCGCCCTTCTTCGTCGTAGTGGCATTTGGGTCAGCTCTGAGGAATTGAGCCAATATGACATCAGTCACTTCAGTTGGCAATGACTGGCATTCTTCGACCACAGCGCAGAGCATGCTCGTGAAGTTGAATTCGACATTCTTTGACAGCAACTCCCGGTCGCCACCCGGTGCATTCCCAGCCATGACATCGAAAGCATGGGTGAAGAGCTCCTTTATCCTGGTGTCGCTCCCCGGGAGATCGCAAAGCAATATGATGCTCTTGATATTCGCCAGGGACGAGACAATGGTCGCGTGCTCTCCATTATAAGAATGACCAGGGTCGGCGAGCGCTGGGATGACGGACTTGACGATGAGATCGAATATCTTCACCAATTGGCTCTGCTTGAAGGGAGCATTCGGAGCCATTATTCTGAAGAGCTCGACAATGCAGATCAGCGTATACACCTTGATGCCATAGTCGTTGTGGTCGAGCAGTTGCGTGTTGACCAATTCCGCCGCTTTGGGTTGTAGCACTTCGGGAGCCACACTGCCCTGGTCTATGGATTGGAATTGCTCCGCAAGCGCTTGGAGTCGCGGGAGTAGGGTGTTGACTGGTATGGGTCTGCCGGCCTTCCAATTGATAGGACCAGCGAGGCGCAGACCATTGCGCGCGCCTGCTTCTGCTTCTGCATCGCTTTCGTTGTCGTTGTCGTTCTTCTCTTCCTCGCCAGCGCCATTGTTGTCGGCCTCCATCTCCTCTGCCTCTTCCCTCACTAGGACTACTTCCTCAACGCGCTCCGCGGCTGCTCTCTTTCGCGTTGCTCGAGCCATGCTGACAGATTCGTGGCGGCGATCGGATCTCAAGGTTCGTTTTCCCGTGGCCGCGAGTGGTCAAGCCCAGCGCATAACTCGAGGTTCGAGAATGGTGCGCCGGCGGCTTGTGAAGCGCTGCGTCGAATGCGCCGGAATGTGCTACCTATTGAGGTGGTGCATGAGTTGGACCAAGCGAACAAGTTGGACTCGACGCGATGCGATGCGATGCGATGCGTATGCTCCACATTTGGACGCGTTCTGGCATTGACTGAACTTTGACACAAACATTGATGGTGTTCACATGCAGACTGCAGGCCAGGCCAACCACATACACCAGCTGCAACGACGATGGGGGCCCAAACGGCTCAGTAGTCAGTCGCCAGCCAGCCGTGACCGCTCCTCGTGACATACCTAATTTTGCACCACGCAATACCTGGAATGGACGATGAACAGCGTGTCAAGTTGACAAAAGCATTGTGCTTCTCGACGAGAATCCGGATTACTTGTGAGAGATCTGTATAGCCTGCTAAAGATGCTAAATAGCTCGAGCCATGGGAACAATATCCCATTCTTTCTCCCTCCTCCTGGAACGAGAAACCATCGACCAAACCGGACTTCCCCCTCGACATGCATTCCCTCCACCATCTCATGCTTCTTCTCGGGCTCACACCCTTGGCCCACTGCCTGGACATCCAAATGTTCTCCGGCCCAGGCTGTACCGACGCAAGCTGGAAGGTCTCCAACCTCCCAGCCCACTTCTGCCTCCAAACACTCCCCATAATCTACTCCAGTCCCGAGATGTCGGCAGAGTTCTTCGGTGTCGAGCCCTGGGTGCTTGTCTATGCCTACAACGGGACTGCCGGGAGTGGGCCTTGCGACTACAAGAATGTGAAGAAAACGTTTTCGGCTACGGGAGGACTAGTTCCTTGTTTCGACTCCTTCCAGTACGCGGCTTTTGTTTGGGATTACTATGACCCTAATCTTGGCAATAGGGAGACGCAGGAGATGAAGTGTGAGGGTGTGAAGGGTCCGGATTCGATTACGCTTGTGGATGGGACTGAGATTGACTTGATCGGGATGGAGGATGAGGAGAGGGATGAGTTGTGGGAACTCGCGGTGAAGGGTAAGGTGAAGGGAGACTTGCCAGCGAAATTTGCGGATTTCATGAGAGAGTGATTGCAGACACAAGATATGTGCCTTTTGAATTCGAGTACGAAAAAACGGCGCAAAACGTAGCTGCCCACTATACGAGCGACTGGTAAGGAGTGGTATGCATAAAAGCGGACGTGGTAGCACGGCGCGGACTTTTGACAACACCGACGCCGTACGTACCACTCTACTATATAGAGAAGTCTAACCAGTTAGGAAGCTACTATACTAGCATTTCTAACTAGTTAGCATAGGAGATGAAAGGAAAGTAAGAATTTTTTTTAAACTCGCTACATTTCTACTATCTATGTCTCGCATCTTTAGCCAACTAGTTTCATAACTAGTAACAGATAGGGACAATGCTAGAGTCGTACTACACTACATATGCAAAGGCATCTTAGACTAACAGGTCTAACTAGTTATTAAGCTAGTTAGAATATAGAGGGTTATAGCCCTATAGCCGCGGCGAGGGGCAGACTAGGTAGGTAACTAGTTAACGAACTAGCTAGGAGAAGAAGTTGATGTTGGTATAGCTACTACGGAACTTGCATCGCTCTAAAACTAGTTAGCAAACAGGTTAGCAAACTAGGAAGTATCTACCTACTAGTGTATTTGTCGTAGGGCGACTCGAAGCTAGTAGTAGCGTTAACGATCTCGTAGGCGCGCCTAAGGTTACGCTACGAACTAGTTAGCTAGCTAGCTACCTAACTAGCATTTAGATTACTTACCTTACCGCTACTAAGGGTAGGGAAGTCGGGGTAGGCGCGGCCCCCGAGGTTTAGGGAGAGAGGGTTGTTTAGGCTACAAACTAGTTAGTAAGCCGGTTAGAAAGCGAGATTAATAGCTACTTACACGTTAGTCTTATTGATTTTCTTGCGTAGAGTCGAGTAGACTCTATCGCGTAAGTCGATAGTATCGGCTATAAGTATCTATAGGGGGCTACAAACTAGTTAGTTTTCAAACTAGTTAGTAAACTAGTTAAGACGTATATCTCTAGAGACGGCGGGTTAACATCGTTGTAGCGGATGCGGATTGCGTTATACTACTCTACAAACTAGTTAGCTAACTAGTTATAGACCGGCTCGAGGACTACTTACGCCTATCTATATCGTATTTACGTTATAGTAGGCGACCGTCGTAGACCTCTAACGTGTCGAGACCGTAGTACTAAAACTAGTTAGTAAGCCGGTAAGCTAACTAGAGAGGTAGCTAGTTACATTATTCTTGAGAATATAGCCGCGAAGGCCGTTCGTGTCCTTCGCAATATGCCCGCAGATCTATAGTAGTATAATTAGGCGAACGATACTACAAACCGGTTAGCAATCCATTCTACTAACTAGCTATTAAACTATATACGGTTAACCATCTTTATCTTTAATCTCCTCGAACTTTGGCCAAAGGCAGACACGCCTATTTAGCTTTATTCGATACTACAAACTAGTTAGCAAAGTAGTAAGAGAGCTAGTTATATACATACCTTTCTATTAGTCGTAGTCTACGGCTTAAGGTAGTTGATTACGTCCTTGATATACTTCCCCTCTCGCTACAAACCGGTTAGTATACTAGTAACGGAGCTAGTTTTAATAGACTAACCTACGCCTAGTTAACTCGGTCGAGGTACTACTACATAGCTCCTAGGATTCTATAACTAGTTAGTAAGCGCAATTGCAAACTAGCTTAGACGTACATAATATACTAAATTAGTAGTATGGTTTCGGTAGTATACTACAAACCGGTTAGCAAACGGGCTAGCAAGCTAGCTTGCGACCGCCTATCGCAAAACTTACAAGGTGTCTACTATATTGATAGTAGTGCTATTGCTATAGTAGTAGTAGTAGTAGGCGCTACAAACCGGTTAGCGTACTAGCTCGCGAACTAGATGCGGTAGATGTACGTACCTTTCGAAATGTAGTATTGTAAAGAAGAAGAAAAAGAAGAGAAGAAAGTAAAAGTTATTAAACTAGTTAGCTAGGGCACTAGCTAGTGGCTTGGCAAAGTAGCTACCTAATAACGCTATAATACGTTACCCGCTTGTAGCTCCGTAGGGCAGCTACCTACCTATGCTATAGCACGTGACCTACGAAAAGCACGTGACCTACGAAACGCACGTGACCCACGAAACGCCCGTAACCTACGTTACCCTATAATACGTAATATATATAGGACTAATAGGATCTCTAGAAAAGATCTATATAGATATAGTTAGTAATTAGAATTATCTATATACTCGCTATTTATTTTATATATATCTCTATTAATCTTAATATTATTAAAGATATAATATAGTATATAGTAGGCTATATACGTCTTTTTATATATTTATACTTTAAAAGAAAGTTAATTAGTTATAGATTAATCCTACTATTATTATATTATATAGACTATTACTAATAGTCGTTATCTATTAGCTCTATATTTAGTTATATCTATATAAATAAA
>LFZO01000857.1:0-17212 GCA_001578225.1 Pseudocercospora musae
AAGATCTAAACGCCGTACTAAATACTAAACTACTAGAGGGGTTTGCGTACCCGTAGATACGACTTAGTAAGCTATTAGTAATGACTCAAGACGAAAGGGACGGATATGTATGGGTTAGCTTTATTTAATTTAGCCTTACGTACGGCTAACCGGAGCCGGAAGCTAAGACTAGCGCTAATACTAAGCCTTAGCCGGACTAGATATAGGAGCTAGATCGCGAGTCTAACGGAGAGGACGATAACTAGTTCGATAACGAAGATCCTAAAGTCCTAAAGGCACTAACTAGTAGGAGAGACGACCTATAACCGGATGTTTAGAATTGTTATTTCTAATTATTCTATTTACGATACTATTGTACTACTACGTGTATTTTCTTTGTACTTACTTTACGTTAGAGTTAATAGACCTTTAGGATTACTTTTAGGACTTCGACTTATAATAACCCCTAAGGGGGTAATTAGTAGGAGCTTTCGGTTACTAAGCCATTCCTTTACTAAGGTTCTACAACGTATCGGTTCTATATACGTAGTCGGTAGTAGCTAAACGAGGTAAATAGAAAGGGAGGCGCTTGCGGAAGCCTTACTAGCTAGAGATCCGATCGCTTATTAAGGACCGATACTAGCGTTCATAGGTAACTACGCTAGTCGGGTAACTACTACCCTATCCATAGGCGGTATAGAAAAGAAGGGCGTCTAGGTAGACCGGGTTTCGAGTAACCTATATAAAAGAAGCACGGACTACTTTTATATAGAAACTATAGGACGATCGACGGATTGGGAGGGAATCGCGCGATCTAACGAATCCCCTAGGGGTTATTAACACTACCTCGCTAAAGGCACTCCCTAAAAAGCTAGATCGTAAGGCGACCTATAATAGTAGAGTAACATAGGCCGCCGCTAGACGGATAGGGTATAAGAGCGCTACTATAACTAGAAACATATACGAAGCGTCGAGAAAAGTAAAACTTTACTTCCTAAGGTTTCGGGATAGGCCGTCCGCGTACCCGTATACGTACGACTATTTAAACATAAACTTGCTCGAACCTACGAGTAATCCTACATACATACGCGCTAGCGGTTATAAGCAAATAGCTACCTATAGTCTTTATTCTAAAGCCCTTATTAATAGGCGCTTATACCTACTTATCTATCTCCCCTATTAACTAACCTTCTAATATAGTAGAAGAACAAGAACTCGTCCCCGCCGACCTAGTACTACCCGCTTCGTCTTCTTCGACCGCCTATCGGTTCGGTTAACCCGCTACTATTGTTTAGCTAGGCTAGAGCGTTGCTTCGCTTAGGATCTTTATAGTTCCGAAGAATAGCGAGCTTGCTTAGGTTACTAATCTTACCGACGCGTTCGCGATTATAGTAAGCATTACTAACCGCTAGGCAAAGATCGAGGCGACTCGATAGCTACTTGCTATCCTCGATAGGGCTAGCGAGAGCCTATTAGTTACTATTGCCATAGGCATAATAGGTCTCCGCCGTAAGCTTAGTAGGACTATCGACTTCAAGAACCTAGTTCTCGAGGGTAAGGAGCTCTTAGAAGCCTACCCATCGCTTACTATTGTCGAGGAATAGGGCGTTAACATCCGCTATCGACTTAACTATCTAACCGTAACCCTTAAGTACTAGGGTAGTCTAACGTCGCTCCCGTAGAGTCTAGTTAATTTCGCCTATAATAGCGTAGAGCGAGCTAAGAATGTTGCCGCCTTTGTTAACAAGAATAAGAACTACCGACAAGGTACTAAGATTGTTAGTAAGACGATAGTCTATCGTGTTCTATCCGCTTCCAAGAAGATAGGTCGGTAGAACCTAAGCCTTACCTTTACTAATAGCGACTTCGACTCGAAGTACTATAAGAAGTATAAGAAGGAAATCGCTACTATTGACCTAGCGAGCTAGGAGGTAGTACAACTATTAGCTAATAAGGGATGCCGTATTAGTAGCTCGGGATTCATTGTAGAGGGACTAGCTCGCATAGCGCTAGTTATTACTCCGTCTTAGCGCTAGGTAATCCGTTACTAGACCGAAGCATAGAAGGTAGTAGACGAGGTAGCTACCCGAGAGCTAGCCGCGCAAGAGGCCGCTAGACTACGCCGTACTACCGCTTAGCAAACCCGCCTATAGTAGGAGCACGCTATCAAGATTGTCGAGCTTCGTTAATAGGAAGAGGAATATAGGTAGGAAGCGCTACGCCTCGAGGCTACGGCGGCTAGTAAAGATACTAAGTCTACCGGTAGCGATAGTAGAGGTAAAGAGATAGACTTTAAGGTAGAAATTAAGGATATCTATACGGATTGTACGGGTAGCTAGTTCGGTCGGTTTATAGCTAAGCTAGACACTATAAGCGTTAAGGGTAAGGACGTTAGCTCCTTTGCTATAATTTACGACTTGGCTTAGTAATTCAAGGACCTATATAATCCTAACGAGCTAGAGGATATCTACGCTAAGTACCTAAAGGTCTATACTAAGTTCTATAGTCTCCGCCTAATTAACGTAAAGGATAACCTTACTAATCGGCTCTTTCTACTTAGTAAGAGCGTCGATACGGAGGAAGAGTTTAAGGCCTTTCGCAACTCTAATAAGGCTTACTACTTCGCTAGTACTACTAGTGCTATAGCGCCTATAGTAGTACGTCTCGGCTTATACGCCTTTACGCCGGTCTAGTCTATCGTGCCGGTTATACTAGGTCGGTTTCTATAGGTAGTCGCTCAAGCCTTTAGGCAAGCGGGAATTACGGTAGTAATAGCTAAGTAGGGTAGTACGGCGGTTATCGACGTCTTTAATTAGGCTAAGAACCTAAAGGGGAAGACTAGTAGTCTAATATAGGAGATAGTTGCGGAGTTTGCGATATATTACTAGCATCTTCGTAGCTATCCGCCGGAGAAGTAGACGGGCATTAATCCCCTATAGATCCATAGTATTAGTAACTAGTTAGTCCGATAGAACTTGCTACTATAGCTCCTTATAGTCGCCCTTCGACCTAATTACGTATACGAGATTATATCCGTACTAAAGCCTACTAAGTTCTATTACGAATCCGATATACCTAAGAAAAGCAACTTGCCTCTAGCGGAGACAATGCGCTTAAATAGCAATGTTCTAGAACTAGTCGAAGGCATTAGCGTTAATAGAATCCGTATATTAGTATCCTTCGAAGCGGAGGATAAGCTCGCCTACTCTTAAGGCGTCGATTATATATACGATCTAGAGGTTTTCGCTACGTAGGTATAGAAGCTTAAGGCTTGTAGTCTTGTACTACCGAGCGGCTAAGTAGGAGAGCTAACCGAGAAGTACCTTACGCCTAAGGATTTGAAGGCTACGAGCGACTAAGCTAATAGCAAGATTGCGTAGTAGATCTTGATACCGCTATTAGAAGGCTCTATCTCGTTTAGTATACTATATCTACCTTATAGCGACGTTGCCGGTACGGGTACTCGGATGCGTATAGATCTAGGTTTCTACCACATTAAGGGAACCAAGGTTAAAGGATTTAATCTTACCGTTGCTTAGGTCGCGGAGGCTTACCGGTGCCTTATACCTATTACTCGCTAGGGCGGTGCGATTCTATACGCGTTTCCTTACGCTATCTAACTTACTAGCCTTAGTCCTATATTAGACGCTCTTGTTAGTCGCATTCTATAGACTAATTCTACTATTCGAGAGGAGCTCAATTAGATCTTCGGATTGGATTATAAGGATCTTAGGAACTACATCAAGGCGTAGAACTAGCGCGCCTACAATGCGGTTCGCGAAGCTCTAGCGGTTTAAGCTAATCTCGAGCGCAAGATGTATAGCGACAAGAGCTACTATGCCGTAGGCAACCTCTCCTACCGATAAGAGGACGACGAGGTACTAGGCGAGAGCTACGGCAAGTACGAGCTTCGCTAAGCTACGTACTATAAGCTTGGATTAGTATAGCAATCGGTAAACTATCGGAGAAAAGGGCGCTAGGATTAATGGCCCCTAGGGTAGCGATTAGGAAGCTACCTTAGGTAGTAACTAAAAGGTATACCTATTTGTTTTCGGTATACCTATTTAATTCTTGCGTACATGTTCGCGGGGTTGTATCTAGTTAGATACCTAGAAAGGGAGGGATATTGTCTAGTAACTAGGACATACCTATCTGCCTAGTTAGATAGGGGCCTCGACTAGTACATATAGCCCTCTTCCTACTAGGGGGAGACATTATTAACCTTCGTTTAGTACATATTACTAGTTACATTTCATGTACCTCTACTATAGAGCTCTAATTACTACTATATGCCTCTATGGCTACTACGCTAGCTAGTCCGCCTAGTATGGCTTCCTATAGCCCGATAGGTCATGCTACTTATAGTCCCTTCCTATGCTACCTAGTCCTTGGGTTTGTGTAGGTTTGGGTTTTACTTATTAGTATCTTAGTAGCTTACTTCCGGTACTATTCTTAGCTTCTTTTTAACTCGCGTACCTCTAAGCTACTCCTCGTAATTGCTCTATACTATACGTAAATAGGAGGTAGTCTAGGAGGGCTCCGAGTAGTCTATTAGTCTAGATACGGTTATTAGTAAGCATTTCGCCTATGCGTAAGCGGTTAGAGAATAGAGGCGCGATCCTATATACCTAGTTAAAGAAGAGATTAGATCCCTCCTCCCCTAGGATACCTCTACTTCTATATTAGAGTATATACGTACCCGTAGCTTTCTTACCGGCCTTAGAAAGCGTAGTATCGATTACTCGTACTATGCGGGCGATCTTGTAGTCGTTAGTATAGGCTAGGTTCGTAGCGGCGATAGCGTTTTAGTACGCCTATATAGCGTTATTCTAGTATACTAAAGACTCCTTTTAAAGGACCTTAATAAGCTCGGATATATCGGCTTTCTCTAGTAGGCCGATACCGTTAGTATCGTACAAAAATTCTATTTCGACTAGGTAATTAAACGGAACGTACGTATCCTCTAGATCCTATACCTTAATTAGTCGCTTATATAGGACCTTGCCTAAGCTAGTAAGGCTTAATTCGTTAGCCTTGTTTACTATAACTATTCCGTTATACTCGAGTTCTATTACTAACTAAACGCCTAAAACTAGGTATAGGGCTTAGCCGCGTACGAGCGCGCGTAATATACGAAATGTATTCTCGAATAACTTTTAAGGGAGTTATAGTACTTTTAGAAGTATATACGTCTAGTACTTCTTATCTTTAGCCGATAGTAGCTCTAGCTCGTCGTTTATCTTAAATAGGTTACTTAGCTCGTTATATACCTTAAATAGGTTACTAGAAGGAATGCCGGTTACGGCCTAGGTTACTTATACTTAAGGGGCCTATACGACTAGAGGTATCGTTCGCTAAGCTCGTACTTATAGGGCCTAAATAGGTACTCGTACTCGTAGTATCGTTAGGGATAAAGTTTCTAGTACTATCGAGGATTGCGCTCCCTATACTATTAAGGATAGAGTCGCGAGTACTCCGAAGGAAATAGCTCGTAGGTACTAGGCTTTAGGGGTAGTATTAGGTTACGTACTCGTAGGAGGCTAGTATAGTACCTCTAGGATTAATTAGCTCTAGGTCTTTAGTAGACGCGCTCGCTATATAGGTAGTAGGTCTTCCTACTACTATATTTGCTATACGCTTAATAGAGGGGCGAGGTTATCGTCTACCTACCGAGCGGCGTATAGGCTAGGGACGTAGTCCTTCTATTCCGATTCCGGCTTGTATACTATCTATATAACTAGCTTCCCGTCGACGGTTTTAAGTAGTATCTTAGTACGTTATTACTAGTATAGCTCGCGTATACGGACGGCTATAGTAGGAGTCATTTATAGCTTTATCTACGGAGCGACTTCGAACTTCTAGGATTTATCGATTATGTCGCGTAGTTCGAGATAGAATATTCTATACCTAAGTATAGCGTACTTAGCGGCTATCTACTATTCTCTAAAAGCCCTTAGGGGGATAGAGTAGTTTTGTACTTAGTAGAAAGGTAACTAGATTAGGTCGTTCTTTACTAAGTATACTATATAGGCAAGTAGAGCGACTAGTAGGAGGTTACTTAGATCGACCTATAGGAGGGCGCGTACGATATCCGCGATACTATTAATAATTTAAGCTCTAAACCCGTAGCGTACTAGGACCTTTATTACCGTAGCTAAAGACTAGTTATATAGGATACCGGAGGGCTATCCGTTTTCGTCGTCCCTCTATAGATAGACTTATAAGGATACGAGGCCGAAGATAGTAACGTACGCTAGGTAATTACGTACGGGCTCTAGGATATAGGAGCCCTCGGCAATGAGTATAATGTTCTATAAGGATAGGAGATATACCTTCTAGCCCTCTATAGTATTTTCGATTCGTACTACTAAGTCTAAGAAGTAATTCTCCTAACGTATACCGAAGAGGTAGGCGAAGTCTATCTCGTCCTCGATCGTCTATAGTATCCTAACTATGTTCTTCTTAAGCATAATATATAGTCGTTAGTCTAGATCTATATCGATAAGTTATAGAGCGTAGTCCGCGCGGCTAAGCTAGTAATAGCGGATCCTTGTAATTATAGCTTATATTAAGTAATAAGCGAATAGCTAGTAGTCCTCTACGTCTACTAGGACGATCTTAGTCTTGCCTACTACTAGCGCGCGAGGGATAGGCGTATAGTATATTCGTTACTATACCTTTCTTACTACCTTGCAACTAATAACGTTTAGTAGCTCTAGCGCGACTACGTTAATCTTATAGATAGTAAAGGGTACGACGTAGTCTAGCGTAGCTTTTTGTACGTCTTCGTCGTTCGTACTAAGTACGACTAGTCGCATAACAATCTATACTTCTTTAATCTTTATAGGTAGTAGTACGTTACTATATAGATCGTCGACGTCGTACGCTTAAGTTATATATAGTAGCTAAACTAGGCTAGTATTCGGCTATCTCTCCGTTAGTATAGATATACTAGACGTAGCGCCTAGGCGCATAACGTACTACTTACGCTTAGGTAGTCTATCGAGTTAGTTACCGCCCGCTATCTCTCGTACGCTCTATCCGGCGATACTAGGCGATATAAAGGTATAGCGTAGGCGTATTCTTCGCTACTAATCGTTTCTTGTTCGCTCTTAGCCTTAGGTATTCGATAGGATTAGTAGCGCTCGAATAGGTATCGAATAGAATATTAGGTATATTAGGTCGTATATATAAAGGAATATCGTGTCTTGCGTTAAGTACGATACTAGCGAAAAGTAATATTATTCGTATCCGTAGGTAACTAACAAAAGTAGGTCTATATATATATACGCGCGTACGAGTAAAGCTAGCTATAATAATAGGAACAATAGGGGTAACGTTAATAGAAATAGTCGTTTACTTCTAATAATAGCTAATAATAGTATTCCCGGTATTTCTATATAGAGAACAAAGGATGCGGGTCGTAAGGGTATTAGACCTATGTTTAGTAAGCTATCTTAGTAAAATGCCTTATAGTTAGTAGCTAAGAGTTACGTAGGCTAGCCCTACGGGACGCGCGTACTAGTCGTTCTACTTAGGCCTCTAAAAAAGGCTACGCTCGACCTACCTACTAGTCCTCCTAAGCGGGTTCGTATAATTGTCCCTATAGGCGGGCGCGCGCGTAGCGGTTATACGCTTACTATAGGTACGTATAGTCGTATTCCTATATTAAATCGCCGGTATCTCTTAGGTTATCGGTATTATACTAAACATCGTACGCGTAGCTATAACCTCTCTATTTAATAAGGTACTATGTCTTTCCTCTACTAGTACGCTAGTTTAATAGACGTTCGACCTCGTACTATAGTACCTTAGGGAAATCCGTATCCTACTCTATAGCCTCGTCTACTAGGCCTAGCTCTAGTACCGTACGCTCGTATAGATCGTTCCCTTTCGGATAGGGCTCTAGCTAAGTAACCGATACTACCGGATATATACGTATTACCGGAGGTAATTCTAATTCGTACGCGAGGGTACCGACCCTCTTAAGTACCTTAAAAGGGCCTATACGCTAGATCGATAGCTTATAGTTTAGGTTCCCTAGTAGCTTATATCCCTTATATAGCTTAAGAAGGACTTACTAGCCTACTTTGAATTAGATAGGATAGTATATACAATCGTACCTATCCTTTATTATCGCTACTACCTATACTAAAGAGTCTATAGCTTAGTCTCTCGCTACCTAGCGGAGAGCGACGTAGTCCTCGGTTAGTAGCTCCGTTAAGGGATTTAGTATATCTATATTAGAGGTAGTTAGAGGGTAATAACCATAATACTAGTGCACCCTAGAGGAAGGAAAGCAAAGAAACGAGGAAGAACAATACTTGTAAATAGGATAGGAGGGAGGTTTTTACTAACCAAGTTGGTTTCCTACCTAAAACAATATATAGAAATAGACCTACATAGGCCGAAAGGCACTACAATAGGCAAATGAAATATCTATCTATCTATATCTATATTAGTCTTAAATCCCTAGATAAGTACGTTTAGGACCTCGCCCGTAGAGGCGTTATAGGCATTGTTTAGTTCCGCTTAAATATAAGGTAGTACCTTAGACTTGTAGCTATCTAGATAATTAGAGGTAAAGAAGCGTAGGGCGATTTCTACTATTTAGTTCGTACGCTCTAATTAACCGTCCGATTGCGGGTAATATACTATAGTTATAAAGAACCGAGTATCTAGTTTCTTAAAAACTATCTATATAAACTCGCTTATCTAGATCGGATCCCGATTACCGATAATTATTAAAGGAAGGCTATGCTCTAATTCGATATATTCCTAGATCTAATCTACTCTATACTACTAGGCTAACTAAGCGGACTTAGCCTTCCGTAGTATTACTCTCTTACTAAATTTGTATATTTCCGTAAGGAAACTATTATAGCCTTCGTAATTAGGCGGTAAGCCGTATATCTAATTCGCTATTACTATATACTATAGTATAGGGAGGCATTTAATAGGTTATAGCTCCCTATAGGATAGATACCGGAGCGTCTAATTAAGGACGTATTTAGAGTAGTACTTAATATACCTCGTAACCTCGTTACTAAGGTAGCGGATATAGAAGCTAGTATATACTCGTACGTATATGCGGTAGTACCTAGCGTAGTAGTACTAGTCGTAAGCTATTTAGAAGATCTCCTTATATAGCGCTAGTAGGATATAAAGGCGCTTACGACTGTCTACATTATCTTTAAAGAAAATGAGATCGCCTCGTAGGAAAAATTAGAGCCTAAGCGGGCTACCTTCCTACTCGCCGTTTAACTAATCGGATTGTACGTCTACCTTAGGGGCCGCCGGTACTCCTACCGTACTAGCCTATACCTCTACGTCGGCTTACGTTTCCTAGTAGCTTTATTCGGTTAGATTCTATTCCTCTACTATTATACGTAAGCGGCGTCCCTCGACCTTGCGTAGCTATACTAGGATCCTAGACTAATACTTGTCTACGGAGTAGCTATGCTTAAGGTCCTACTTAAAAGGCTCCGACAATTCTACTAGAACCGAGTAGAAAACTAGTTCCTCTAGCGAGGTAAAGGTATAGCCTATACGCTCGTTAATTATATTAGTATAGAAGTAAAGGGAGCTATCGTAGTTAGCCTACTAGTTATTATCGGTATACGTATAGAACATATCGAGTACGTCGTTATTCGGGGCCGGGTTATCGTACGCTAGGGGGTCGAGTATATCGCCTATCTAGTCCTCTACGCGATTGAGCTCCTCGACTAGTCTACTTAGTATATCTAGGATACCGTATAGTCGTCCTAGTCTATAGAGTACCTTTAGGTACGGGAATTAGGAGAGGTATTTCCTACCTATACTAACTAGAGATTAAGCTTATCCGTAGATATAGTTATAGTTAAGCTAGAAGCTATACTAATTCCTAAGGCTACGATATAGTCGGAGAAAACGTACGTCGGTTAGCGCGTTACTTATAGGATATGTCTAGTCTTATAGGCCGTCTAGACTAAACTACTAACCTTAAGCTTAGTCGCGCTATATCTCTTTTCGATATCTATAAGAGCTTTACTAAGATATATAATAACTTAGACTTTACTAGCTAGGAATCGTATCGCCTTTCCGTTCTCTACTATAGGCTCTAGGTTGTCCTAAACGTAGTATAGTACCGCTACGAAGCCCCCTATATAGGCGTCGAGATTAATATATATTAGTCTATCGGGGTCGGTATAGTAGGAGAACTTAACCTTACGATATAGCTATTTAAGTATATTAAAGGCTTTGCGCTCTATATCTAGTAATACGTTTAGCTCGAAGGCCTAGGTATAGGCTATATACCTCTTACGCTTAGAGACCTTATTAGAGGGCAATAGGCGTAGTAGCTCTTTCTTCCTTAACTCGAACGGCGCGACGATTGTTAAGAAATATAGGATATACTATCTCTACTAACCTATAAGACCTAGATAGAATTCAATATCCTTAAGAGTAGTAGGAAACTTTAGCTCTAATATAGCTTTTACTTTCTCTTTATACGTTACAAAGCCTAGTCCCGAGACCCTCTATCCTAGTAGGGAAGTAGACGGGTAAGCGATAAAGGACTTGTATAGTACGATACTAATGTCGTAAGAATTAAGTAGGCTAAATACCGCTTCTAGGTATACTATGTACTCCTTAAATATATACGAGAAAATAACGATATTATCGATATAGGCGTAGTAGTAGTACCTATATAGCTTCAAGATCTTATCGAGCTACCTCTAAACGTATTAGACGCTATTAGAATATCCTATAATCGTAACGTGTATCTATTCTTACCCTCGGTAGCTATTAATCGCGAATTTAGTACAATCTTTAGGCGCTACTACCTACTAGTAGAAGAACGCTACTACGTCTACCGTAGTTATATAGGCGTAGTCCCGGAGCGCTTTAATAATGTCCTCCTAACGTAGTAATAGATAGGAGTCTTTAATAGCGATCTTGTTTAAGCTACGGATATCGACTATAGCTCTACCTTTACGTACTAGTTTATTACCTACTATAACGTTCTTCTAGACTACGAAGATAGGGAAGCCGAACTACGTCGCTCTCGAGGTAAAGGATATCTTGCCCTACTCGTAGAGAGGGTCGAAGGTCTTATTAACGATCTCCTTATCTAGTCCGCTAAGTAGGTAGGTTATTGTCGGTATCTTTGTATCTTTATAGCCGGGCTTAATAGTTACTCGTATTACATCCTCCTATAGGATTTTAACTATAGTACCCTTATCGACCTAAAGCCGCTCGTACTTACGTACTAACTCCTCGATACGAGTAGTCTATTCTAGCGAACCGTATATAGTAACCTTATTAAATAGCTTAGTCTCCTTCCGAGTATTTAGTAGATCGGGTAGTAGTAGAGCCGCCTAGCCGTACTACTCCGAGTTAATATAGTAGGACCCCTCGTATTCGTACTCGCGTATATATCCTAGCTTTATACGTAGGCCGAGGACGTATAGGGAATCGCTATCGTTACGGATCTAGACGAAATCGGACTAGGCATCGAGTACTAAGGTATATATCTAGACCGTAGAAGAGAGCGGCTACCTTTCTAGCGTAAAGGAGAGGTCCCTATCTTTTAGTAATACCTCTCCGAAGAAGGCCTATACTACTATAACTAACTAGGGAGCGAGGGTAACCGGTTAGTTATCGCTATATACTACTATACGGAACTTGATATTGTCCTTTCGTCCTACTAATAGCGGTATACGTACCTTCTCGTAAGCGGTAAGGATAGCCGTCTTTCTAGGGATATCTATCTTAATCCCCTCTAGGCTAATAATATCTATCGCTATTAATATCCTAGCCCCTAGCCTCTATATAATATAGACTTCGTATCTTATATACGTAAGTACGCGCTACCCCTTTTATATAGCGGGCAACTAGAGGTCTAATTCGACGTATTCGGTAGAGGCCTATACGTTACTAAGGCCTTTAATATAGAGTAGAGTAGTACGTTACTTTCGCTCGATACCTAGGCGTATCCCTTAGAGGAAGTTATTATCGATTAGCGAGACTATAGCTCTAGTATCTAAGTAGATCGCATATTCCGTACTACCTACCGTTAGGTATACGATCGTGCGTAGATAGTAGTATCCCCGAAATACGTAACCCTCCTAGATCTTTAGTAGGATTAACGATTCGATAATATATAGGTTAACGTCCTCCTAGGCATTCCGGCTCTCTAATAGTAGTTCTATACTACTAGGTTATTAAGGGTACGTTCGGCGCTTATACTCCTATAAGAGATTATTACTTATAAATTACTATCCGTATTAAGAGTACCGTATAATAATTCTCGCTAGTAAGAAAGGTTCGAGAGCGCTAACCTCGCCCTAGTATACTATTAGGGTATCTATAGACGTTAGGTCGTCTTTAGCTACGTAGAACTAGTTATTAAAATAGGTATAGACCGAGGAGGTATCCGAAGACCGACTAGATATACTTACTATACGGCTATAGGTTTAGGACTTATTCCTATCGTCTAAGCGAGTACGGCTACGAGAGACATAGAAATTGCGTATACTATCGCGTCTCTCGCGACTATCCCTACTATCCTTCTAGCTATCCTTCTAGTAGCTATCTAGGTTATTAGTTCCCTTCTTACTATTAGTCCTCTTATATCGAGAATCGGACTCTCTTATTCTAGCGTCCTACTAGCGATAACGATCTATACCTCTTAGAGGCCTATCGTAATTATTATACTACTAATAATTATCGTTAGTATTCCTAGCGTCTCTACCGTACTCGCGACGGCCCCTCCGATCGTTCGAGTCGTAACCGCGACTAACGTCGCGATATCTAGCTCTAACGGGGTTCCTATCGCTTATATAGTAGCTATTATATCTCTCGTATCTATTATACTTACGTCGAGAGTTACGCTACGGGTATTCTTAGTACTAAGCCTCGTACTTCGCTTAAACCTTATACGTAAATAAGTCGATAGTTATACTCCTAGAAGGTTTCGAGATATCTCTCTAGAATTCTAGTACTAATCTAAGCTATACCTATACTAGTATCGGATCCGGTCTCTCTCGATCGACCTCGAGGCCTACCTCGTACGCGTATCTAATATAGTTTATAATAAAGTCCTAGGGTAAACGTCTATATCGTACGTTCGCTAGTATAAAGGCTTCGCTATTAAGCTTATCCTACGCTTCTATAATAGATATACTAAACTTGTTCCTTAGGGCCTTCTCCTAACGATCGATACCCTAGCTATCTCTAATAATATAGCGATCGTCGTCCGTAAGCTCCGAGATAAACTACGTTTAGGCTATACCTCTTAGGTATTTAGCTAGCTATACGCGAATCGTAGCTACGCTATTAACTATAGTATAGTCCCTAGCTACGTCGAGGAAGAGGTATACCGAGCGATATATAGTCTTATTACCTTACGTAAAGGTATCTTAGCCGCCCGATTCTACTTCTATAGCCGAAGGGTAGAAGAACCTAATATCCGAAGAATTAAACCTCTCCTACCTCTTAGAGCGATAGGGGCTTCTTTATAGAGAGTAACTAAAAACGTATCTCCCTCGCCTATATAGGTCTCTACGATTATAGCTATAACTATAACGGCCGTATAAGCTACTAAAGTCCTTACCCAAAGAGTCGCTTAGGTCGGATAGTATCCGTCTTCTACGCTTAAGACGTACTCGAGTATAGTCGTTATACTCGCAATCCCTACGAGTAGGACGGCGGTCTACCGAGGCTCGCTCTACGAACTTATACTCGTCCTCGTCGTCGCTATAACGGGGATATACCTAGTTATTCGCCTAAGCCCTTAGGGATAGTAGGAAATAATCTACTACGAATCCTATACGTACGAGTCTCTCTACTCTATCCGTATCTAGTACTACGTCTAGGTTAGTATACGGTATACGACTCGGTCCTACGGATAGTATACTCTAACGGATATCGTTTATCTCGTTTCTAAGCTTATCTACTACTTCCTAGTATCTAGTTACCTATATAGCGAAGAGCTCGCGGATATCGTTACTTAAGGCTACTTATAGCTATACGAGATTCTTAGTACTAACCGGCTAGCCGCTTCCCGAAGGCGTAGGAAGGTTACGTACTTAGGAAGTACTATAGTATAGGCCTACTAAAGGCTCTCTCTATCCTACTAAGGAAGGATCGGCGGCTAGTAGTATCGAGCTAGCTCTCTAACGACTAGGTCTCTAATTAGTACCGGTACGGTTACGCTAGCGATCGACTACGAGGTAGCGTACTTCTAGTCCTAGGTTCGACTATGTATTCCTAGCTTAATTATCGCATAGGTAACGATCGTCGCCGCTATTTAACCCTATATCTATGTCTTGAATACTAGGGGCTAGGTTTAATACTTTAAGCTATTATAGCGTATAGATCGTCCTAGTAGTCTATGCTCTAGGAGATCTAACTAGGTAGAGGTCTAACTACGCTAGCTAGGGTAGTACTAAAGTACTAGTCGATACTTAGGGAGGGAAGACTATCGGTTATAGCCGTGCCTCCTAGCGAGGGGATAAGCTATCGAAAGGGCTTAACTACTATAGACTTAGTAGCTAAAGTACTCGTACTTCCGTAGGTTATTACGAAACTAGCTATTACTCTAACGTTAACGGTCGCTCTAGAGCTAGTTATCGCTCTAAACTAAACGGTCGTTCTAGAGCTACTTATTACTCTATAACCGACGGTCGCTCTAGGGCTAGGTATTACTCTAACGCTAGGTATTACTCTAAAGGTAACGGTCGTACTAAAGCTAGTTATTACTCTAGAGCTAGCTATTACTCCGAGACTAACTATTACTCTAGGGCTAACTATCGCTCGAGCGCTTGCCGTTGCCCTAGGACCGGCTATAGCTTAACAAAGTCGTACTTTACGGATAGGACTAAACGTACTATAGCTATAACCGCGGACTTGTTAATAATCTAGTTAGACGGAAAACCGAGGATACTCTAACTACGCGTAGCGCTATCTACTACTAGCTAGTATTCCGGTAGTACTAGGTATATCGAGACTATAGCCTAAACGAGGGAAAGGAGGCCTTCTCTTTACTTATAGTATACGGAACGTACTCGCTTAGCGTCCCTTAGAAACTCGGAAAAGCTATACGCTAAATTAAGCGTATAGTCGTCGAGATCTAGATTAGTCGCTAGCGTAGGCAAATAGGCTAGTTCTAGTATGTATATAGACCGGTTAGAGAGTATTATCGTGCCTCTCTAGAGCTATCTAAAGGTTAGAACTAACTATAGTCGCGCCTATCCGTATCTAGACTTAGAAGGTAGGCTCTATTATAAGGGAAGGAAGCGTACGAGTAAGTAGGCAAGCGGGAACGTACAAGTCTAGGACCCGATCTAGAAGGTATTCGCGAGCCTATAGTAGGTAGTACTATAGTACCTAATAGGTAGTAGATGTATACTACTAAGTAGCTAAAGACTATTATATAGAAGTTAATCTAGAGGGCTATATTCTAGGATTATATCTATTCGAGCGGTCGTCTATACTTAGTACTACGTATACTAGGCGGGAGGATAGCTATTCCTCGCGCTATAGTAGGTAGTTTTTCTCGTTCGTCTATAGCGTAATTCGCTTGTTTAAACGAGAAAGATCTTAACCTTATAGTACTACTACTTACTAGTAATAAGTAGAACCCAAACCTATACAAACCCAAGGACTAGGTAGCATAGGAAGGAACTATAGGTAGTATAACCCATTAGGCTATAGGTAGCCATACTAGGTAGACTAACCGTCGTAATAGTCATAGAGGTAGTTAGTAGTAATTAGAGCTCTATAGTAGAGGCACATGAAACGTAGCAAGCGATGTGTACTAAACGAAGGTTAATAATGTCTCCCCCTAGTAGGAAGAGGGCTATATATACTAGTCGAGGCCCCTATCTAACTAGGTAGACAAGTGTATCCTAGTTGCTAGACAATATCCCTCCCTTTCTAGGTATCTAACTAGACACAACCCCGCGAACATGTACGTAAGAATTAAATAGGTATACCGAAAACAAATAGGTATGCCTTTTAGTTGCTACCTAAGGCAGCTTCCTAATCGCCCCCCTAGGGGCCATTAATCCTAGCGCCCCTTTCTCCGATAGCTTACCGATTGCTATACCGATCTAAGCTTATAGTACGTAGCTTAGCGAAGCTCGTACTTGCCGTAGCTCTCGCCTAGTACCTCGTCGTCCTCTTGTCGGTAGGAGAGGTTACCTACGGCATAGTAGCTCTTATCGCCGTATATCTTGCGCTCGAGATTAGCTTAAACCGCTAGAGCTTCGCGAACCGCATCGTAGGCACGCTAGTTCTATGCCTTAATGTAGTTCCTAAGACCCTTGTAATCTAGTCCGAAGATCTAATTAAGCTCCTCTCGAATAGTAGGATTAGCCTATAGAATGCGACTAACAAGAGCGTCTAATATAGGACTAAGGCTAGTAAGTTAGATAGCGTAAGGAAACGCGTATAGAATCGCACCGCCCTAGCGAGTAATAGGTATAAGGCACCGGTAAGCCTCCGCGACCTAAGCAACGGTAAGATTAAATCCCTTAACCTTAGTTCCCTTAATACGGTAGAAACCTAGATCTATGCGCATCCGAGTACCCATATCGGCAATGTCGCCGTAAGGTAGATATGGTATACTAAACGAGATAGAGCCTTCTAATAGCAGTATTAAGATCTACTACGCAATCTTACTATTAGCTTAGTCGCTTATAGCCTTTAAATCCTTAGGTATAAGGTACTTCTCGGTTAGCTCTCCTACTTAGCCGCTTAGTAGTACAAGACTACGAGCCTTAAGCTTCTATACCTATATAGCGAAAACCTCTAGATCGTGTATATAATCGACGCTCTAAGAGTAGGCGAGCTTATCCTCCGCTTCGAAGGATACTAATACGCGGATTCTATTAACGCTAATGCCTTCGACTAGTTCTAGAACATTACTATTCAAGCGCATTGTCTCCGCTAGAGGCAAGTTACTTTTCTTAGGTATATCGGATTCGTAATAGAACTTGGTAGGCTTTAGTACGGATATAATCTCGTATACGTAATTAGGTCGAAGGGCGACTATAAGGAGCTATAGCGGTAGGTTCTATCGGACTAACTAGTTACTAATGCTATGGATCTATAGGGGATTAATGCCCGTCTACTTCTCCGGCGGATAGCTACGAAGATACTAGTAATACATCGCAAACTCCGCGACTATCTCCTATATTAGACTACTAGTCTTCCCCTTTAGGTTCTTAGCCTAATCAAAGACGTCGAT
>LFZO01000858.1:0-17189 GCA_001578225.1 Pseudocercospora musae
AAAGAAGACCTAAAGAGGATAGTAAGGTAGATTATCAAATAGGGATTCGTGCAACAATTTGCACTAGTAAGGGAAACTAAGGAGTAGATAAGAAGGAGGGGAGAAGAGGGGGAAAGGAGGGTAGGGCAGTAGGCAAGGTAGTTAGAGGGTAACAACCATAACACTAGTACACCCTAGAGGAAGGAAAGCAAAGAAACGAGGAAGAACAACACTTGTAAATAGGATAGGAGGGAGGTTTTTACTAACCAAGTTGGTTTCCTACCCAAAACAATATATAGAAACAGACCTGCATAGGCCGAAAGGCACTACAATAGGCAAATGAAATATCTATCTATCTATATCTTATTAAGTTAGTTATATATATAGCTAGCTATAGATAAGGAGTTATTACTTTATTTATACTTTACTTAAACAAGTATAGCTTACGGCGCCTCTAGCGTTATATCTAAAGAATTCTATCTATAATAGTAAAAAAGAGTTTACTATAGATAAATATATCCTTCGATCCTTTTATTAGGATATATTTATAGATACGATTTCTTAGCTCGGTAGTAAGCTCGAGTAAGTAATATAGCTTACTAGAAGTTAATAGTAATAGTATATTCTTCGTCTATCTTATAGTTACTAGCTAGCTATATAGCTAGCTATAGATAAGTTACTATTACCTCTCCTAGACTATACTCGAATAAGTATAGCTTATAGCGTCCCTAATATCATTTCTAATAAATTCTATTAACGATAGTAAAAAGGAGTTCCTAAGAGGAACTATAGTATTCGATCTTATAGTAAGTAAGATTTTATATAATATATAGTACTACTTCGCTTATATCGATCTTTCTATTAATTCCTTAATAGCTTCGTATAATACTATAATAACGCGTATATACTATTTATCTAACTATAGCCCTAAATTATATACTACGTCTTCGTATCTACGAAATTATAATATCTCTAAAGAAAGTATCTATTAGTAGAACTACTAATAAGTAATAAGTAAAGTAACTATAAGCTAATCTAGAAAATAGGAACTTCGTTAGTTTTAGGTAATATAGAGCTTAGGGCTATATAGCTAGCTCTAGGTAAGTAGCTATTATCTTACCTATACTATACTTAAACAAGTATAGCTTATAGTACTACTAGCTTCTTATCTTATAAATCCTATCTATAATAAGGAAAAAGAGTTCTCTATAGATACTATACTCTTTAGAGTATATCTCTTTAATATACGAGCCTTAGCGATATAATAGCTAAGGTAGAGTAGGCCTTTACTCTATAGCTAGCTATATAGCTAGACGTTTTTCTATTTATTATAAGCTAGTCGTAAACGTTACTATAATAACGTTTTCCTATATATATACCTAGTCTTCTCTTATCTATTTCTTTCTTCCCCTTATATCCTAGAAAAATACCTTTCTAAAGAGAAATAATTATTAATAACCTAGAGAGACTTTTTAGTTCCTTTAACGATAGAAACTACTAAGATAATAGCTAAGAAATAGATCGTAAGTCGTTACTCTCTCTTCTAAGAATACTATTATTATCTCTATCTATACTAACGTAAATAACAAAACTATAACTTCCTTAGAATAAGTTAGTATATATTCTATCTAAGACTAGTACTAGCTTTTTTAGCTATAGTAGAAACTAATAAACAACCTATTTATACTAGTAATACTATTAGTTAGAAAATATAGATTCCTTAGAATAAACCTATAACGAGCCTTCTAACTAAGAGTCCTTAGAAATAACGTAAACGCTAGTTACGGCCTATAAAGTAGGTATTAAGACGTAGTAGGAAGAGTATCGCTTTTAAAAGTAATACTAGTAGTAAGAAGTTTAAGTAGAAGTAAGGTATAGTTATCCTCTAGGAGATTCGGTTCTCTTAAAATACTAAAGGTATAGATCTCTTAATAAACAAGCTTCCTTTCTAGTAGCTCGTTAGGGAGATAGTACTATATTATAAAGCTAATCTATACTTTTAGAGTACTACAATTAAAGCTGTATAGGAAGCGAGCGAGGCGTTCTTAACGACTATATTCGAGCTAGCTAATCTACTCGCGATTTACGCTAAAAGTATAATTCTATAGTAGAAAGATATATAGCTTATTATAAAGATCTAGGCGCGACTTTTAGGAGAATAATACTAACAATTCGAGATAGTTAGTCTAAGTCTTTATAGCTATTTCCTCGATACTTAGGATCTTACTATAGCTAGCTATACTACTAGCTATAGATTTAGCTTTACTTATTATTTCGATATCGTATCGAATTTTGCCTAGTCGCGTATATTCTATCCTCTACTCTTACTATTATCGAGCTTCATT
The DNA here is from genome assembly GCA_001578225.1 of Pseudocercospora musae. Taxonomy (NCBI): domain Eukaryota; kingdom Fungi; phylum Ascomycota; class Dothideomycetes; order Mycosphaerellales; family Mycosphaerellaceae; genus Pseudocercospora; species Pseudocercospora musae. The sequence continues at coordinate 2,325 of LFZO01000858.1, forward strand.
ACGTTATTTTTAGTTATTACTTATTATATTTTTAAACGTATACTCTCTAACTATAGCTAGCTATACTATTAGCTATAGATTTAGCTTTATCTATTACTTTAGAATTATATTAAATCTCGCCTAGTCACGTATATAATATCTTCTACTATTACTATTATCGAGTAGTCTTACTATTATCGAGGTCTTATTACGTTACTTTCTATTATTTTCTACTTACTTCCCTAGAAACGATATTAATAACCTTTTTATTATACTAATCTATAATACACTATATATAATAATAACTTTCTTTAATTCGGCTTTTATATTATATATTGCCTATTCTTTGCCTATACTATAGTTCTATACCTTTAGTTATATACTTATTATATCTAGAATAGCTAGAAAGTCTATTACTACTACTACTAAGAAGAATAAGAAAGGCACTACTCGCGTCCTTTATAGTATCTACGCTACTATCTATAAGATCTAGAAAAGTACTACCCTTAAGCCTAGTAAGCTAAATAAGAAGGCAACTATAGGTATAGGTTATAGAAACGTAGATAGTAAGTTCTACTTCTTATATAGCTAGCCGTATAGCTAGCTATATAGCTAGCTATAACTAATTATCTTTTAGAAAACGTATTGTAGTAGATTAAGACTATATAAATATCGCCTAACCTTATAATTACGCAAATACTATTTCAAAGACTAGTTAAATAGTTAATCTACGATACTAGTATTAGAGGCGTAACCGAGTTCTACTACTAGTATAATACTATCGAGGCTTTATATAAGGCCTCTAAAGTATATCTTACGACCTTTTTCGAGTATATATTACTTCCTAACTTCCTTAATATATACTAACTCTAGATAGCTATTAATCTGCTAGCTATCTATACTAAGTATATTACTATTTAGTAGAAGGACATTATTATACTAGCTTTACTTCTAAAGCCCTATAGTATCTTTATTAGATCTATAGACGTTAGCGAGAATCTATATAAGAACTACTATAAGTAATAAAGGACTAGAAGGATAGCTATTAGTACTATACTATAGAAAGAAATAACTACTCTATCCTTAAGGACTACGATACTAGTAGTATTATGTATATATAGAAGAAATAACTAGTTTGTCCTTTAGGACTACGATAATAGTAGTATATAAAAATACTAATATATTCTCTATCTCGATATTTCGCATTTTCTACCTTTCTAATATTTCTATTATTCGCTATAAACCTATTAAATTTTTAGGTTTAAACCTAGACAAACTTCTAGTTCTCTAAGATTAGACCTAGATAAATAGATTAGATTCGGGTTTAAACCCGAACCTAACCTAAGCTAACCTACTAGGATATTACTTAGTAGTAACCTTAGCTTTAGAATAGTACTTAATAATATATTATAATACTACCTTAATATTAGTATATAGAGTAAGATTAGTATTCGCTCTCTATATAATTATTAAGAGTAGAGTAAAGTAGTTAAGATTCTAATTATTATACCTAGTAATATAGATATAGAATTTATCGTTATAGTAATTAGAAACCTCGGCCTACTATAGAATAGTATATAGAAAGTAGAACTAGTAGTATCTAGTAGTATTCCTAGGATCTTATTCTTTCTTATAATATAGATAATAGTTATTATATAAGTACTACTAAAGTCGTTAAACGAGATCTAATAGGAACTCTAAATTATTCTTTATCTCTAATATATCTAAATTAATTATACTATACCCTAGAGGAATACCCTATCGTCTAGTATTAGGATTTAGGATAACAATATAGATTCCCTAATGCCTAGTAAGAGCTATATATTCCTCGAAGATAGATATACTAATCGATAGAAGTTAATCTATCTAAAGAAAAAAGTATATATATATATATATATATACTACCTCTCCCTTAAAACTTAAAACGAATCTATAAATCCGATATCCTAAACTTTAGCTCTAGGATAGTCTTAAATAAGAGCTTTAACTAACGCTTAAATAGATTAATAACGATATATAGATAGTCCTTAAGAAACTCTCTAATAAGACGAATAGAGTTAGCTAAACTATCGTTTTTCTAATTATTATAGAATAGACTTAGACGAAGTAAATAGTCCTATTAAAGATTAGTAGGACTATAAGTCCTAAAAAGCGCTAGATATTCTAGAGACTAAACTATCGCCTCTAACTCTTAACGATAGGTACCTATATATAGCTATATACTAATTAGAGACTATCTATATCTAGTAATAGTATCTAGAATAGACTTAGAATTAGGGGAATCTAGATTAGTTAGGGCCTCTCTAAGTTACTCTATTATAAGACTATTAGTAACTTCGAGACTATAAGTAAGATACGTTAACTAAGTTCGTATTAGACTATAGTAGTAGATATTAAATACTATATACTACTAGGGTAAGTAGGAACTAAACTAGCTATCGTAATAGAGAAGTAGGACTTAAATATAGTCCTTAAAACTAACTTTTCTTTCGTAGAGGCTATAGAAGTCTCCCTATACTATAGGATATAGATAGAGAAAGGCAAGGGACAGAAGTCTACTTTTAGTATCCTACTCGTCTATTAGTTTAGCTTATAGATAAGGCTACGTTAAATAAGGTAGGCTATAGGGATAGGTATATCTATATATACTCTATAGGAGGCGTCTCTTAATAATATTAGCCGAACTCTATAGGGAGCGTTCCTAATAGACTTCGCTTCTTAGACTATCTTCCTTCCTAGTTCCCTCTATATATTCTAAGTTATCTAGGAGGATTTAGTAGGAATCTCGAGTCTATCCTAAGTATAGGATTATACTAGTAGTATCTAGATAATATAGCTAATTACTAGTAGTATCTTTAGAGTCTATTAACTTAGTCTTAATCTAATCTTTTATACTATTATCTTATAGAAGCTAAGATAGTAGACTAGGATCGATATCGATTATTATATTAGAGTATCTAGGATAATTCTCTTTTAGATACTCTAGCTATAGTCTAATATACTTATAGTAAATACGAAACTCGTAATTAAAGGATATAATCTTATTAGTATTTAAGTTCTAAGGCCTACGTAAAAGTATATCTATCTCGTTAGCGAGACGAGATAGCTTCTTATAGACTAGTATTAGATTACGAAGAAAGTAGGTAACGTATCTATAATACTTATACTACTAGTCTTAGACTATAAATACTTTAATAGCTATATAGATCCTTACAATTACGAGTTACTTAATATCGCTTAGCTAAGGAAGAAATGCCGGTATAGGGCTAGGATCTATATTGTTTACCTAAGAAAATAGTAGAACTCGAGGAGAATTAGATCTTATAGCCTTTAGATAAGAGCTATAAGCCCTATTTGTAGTATCTACCTTAAGATCTAACTAATAGTAAGGATATATCTAATATTATTCCTCAAAGATAGTATCTACCTATCTACTAAACTTTAAATAGCGTTTAAAGTTAGTAGTAGAGAGTACTATCCTAGTACAATATTAACTAAGCGTTTCGGTATTCTTAATACTAAGATTCCCTTATCTTAGTACTTATTATTACTCTTGATTTTAATTAAGAGAACGGCGGTTTATCTAGACTCTAGATAACTACGAGACTCTACTAGAGCTTAGAATAGGACTCGGAAAGACGCCGTACTTGTAGTAGTAGTTAAATTCAAGACTATCGGCTTAAAAGTTAAACCGAGTAGTAGAATATAGACCTTACTTATACTACTTTAGCTCTATAGTAGCATTAGAGATACTAGTATTAGTATAATATAAACAAAGTATCGAATTAACTATCTAGTATTCTCTATATAGTTGTAGTATATTATAACTACTATAAGTAAAAGAATCTACGTTCCGAATAGCTAGTAGAGCTCTAGTAGATTATAAAGCTTATCTATTATACTCTTCTCTAGCTATAGCCCTCCTCTACTCCTATTCTTGAGAGGTCTCTTCTCGTCTATATTAGTAGCGATTAAGGGCCTCTCCTTTAATTATAGGGCTTAGGTTATACTACGATTATTGTCTCCTTATAGCTAGTTTATTATAGTATATTCGATAGGTCTTATAGAATATTAAATAGCCTCGCCTTTTAAAGTCTATATATAGATACTTCTTCTTATATCTTATATACTCTTCGACTAGTTAACTTTAACTAACTTCCTAAGTAGAAGCTATTATAAATTAGTATCTAGTTTTCCTTAGCTAAGGGATTTAAGAAGGTATACTCCTTAATAATATAATAATAGTAGATAGACGAGCTAGGAAACTCTAAGATACTACTCTCTTATATATATCCTCTAAATATACTAGGATACGATTTCTACGTTAGGTAGTTATAGTTCTAAAGTAGATATATTAGCTAGCTAGTTTTGTATAAGAAACTCCTACTTTAGGAATAATCCTACCTCGTAAGGGCTCTTAAAATCTACGTAATAATTAACTTAGAAGAATTTTACGATTTTCTCTATATATCTATTAGAGTATTAAGATATAAGTAAATAGGGCAAGGAGGATATATTAAGAGCCTAGGTACCTAGGTAGTTAGATAGAGGCGCCCTTAGACTATTCTATATATATCTTAATAAATATTCGTCTAATTAAGATAAGTATTATACTACTAGAATCGCGAGAGTTGGTTCTATAGAACGTGAAATTATAGTCGGAATCGCCTCTTATATTAGTAAATATTAGCTAGCGTTAGCTCGATATATATTAATTAGAGTCCTAATTAATATTAGTCTAATTAGCCTAGGAATTCTACTACTAAAATCGCGAGAGTCGGTTCTATAGATCGTAAAATTTTAGTTATAATCGCCCTAATATTAGAAGGTATTAGCTAACGTTAGCTTAATATATATTAATAGACGTCCTAGTAGGTTAGTTTAGGTTAGGTTCGGGTTCAAAACCGAACCCAATCCATTTGTCTAGGTCTAATCTTAGGGAACTAGAAGTTTGTCTAGGTTTAAACCTAAAAATTTAATAGGTTTATAGCGAATAATAGAAATATTAGAAAGGCGAGAGTTCCGAAATATCGAGATAGAGAATATATTATTATTTTTATATACTACTATTATCGTAGTCCTAAAGGACAAACTAGTTATTTCTTCTATATATACATAATACTACTAGTATCGTAGTCCTTAAGGATAGAGTAGTTATTTCTTTCTATAGTATAGTACTAATAGCTATCCTTCTAGTCCTTTATTACTTATAGTAGTTCTTATATAGATTCTCGCTAACGTCTATAGATCTAATAAAGATACTATAGGGCTTTAGAAGTAAAGCTAGTATAATAATGTCCTTCTACTAAATAGTAATATACTTAGTATAGCTAGCTAGTAGATTAATAGCTATCTAGAGTTAGTATATATTAAGGAAGTTAGGAAGTAATATATACTCGAAAAAGGTCGTAAGATATACTTTAGAGGCCTTATGCAAAGCCTCGATAGTATTGTACTAGTAGTAGAACTTAGTAGCGCCTCTAATACTAGTATCGTAGATTAACTATTTAACGAGTCTTTGAAATAGCGCTTACGTAATTATAAGGTTAGTCGATATTTGTATAGTCTTAATCTACTATAATACGTTTTCTAAAAGATAATTAGTTATAGCTAGCTATATAAGAAATAGAACTTACTATCTACGTTTCTATAACCTATACCTATAGTTACCTTCTTATTTAGCTTACTAGGCCTAAGAATAGTACTTTTCTAGATCTTATAGATAGTAGCGTAGATATTATAAAGGACGCGAGTAGTACCTTTCTTATTCTTCTTAGTAGTAGTAGCGATAGACTTTCCGGCTATTCTAGATATAAGAAGTATATTACTAAAGGTATAGAACTATAGTATAGGCAAAGAATAGGCGATATATAATATAAAAGCCGAATTAAAGAAAGTTATTATTATATACAAATGTATTATAGATTAGTATAATAAAAACGTTATTACTATCGTTTCTAGGAAAGTAAGTAGAAAATAATAGAAAGTAACGTAATAAGACCTTAATAATAGTAAGAGTAGAAGACATTATATACGCGACTAGGCGAGATTTAATATAATTCTAAAGTAATAGGTAAAGCTAAATCTATAGCTAGTAGTATAGCTAGCTATAGTTAGAGAGTATATATTAAAAAATCTAATAAGTAATAACTAAAAATAACGTAATAAAGCTCGATAATAGTAAGAGTAGAGGATAGAATATACGCAACTAGGCAAATTTAATATAATATCGAAATAATAAGTAGAGCTAAATCTATAGCTAGTAGTATAGCTAGCTATAGATAGAGAGTATATATTGAAAATCTAATAAGTAATAACTAAAATCCATGCCCTACGGTCTTCGTTACTACTATATAAAAGGGGTTTTAGTAGTTAGGGGTTTAGGCGCTACTATAGTATACTCGAGCGAGTAAATAAGTACTATAGTAGGCCCTAGTAACGTTAATACGTACACTATCTACGAACTAAAACAACTAAGGGCGTAGAGGGCGGGTACTTGTAGTAGATTAGTAGTGCCTTAGGCTAGTAGGTAGATAAAGGATACTAAGTTCCCCTCGGAAGAGGGGAAACCGTTATCTCTCCCTAGTATATAGACCTACCTATCTATGCCCTATAGCCTTCGTTACTACTATATAAAAGGGGTTTTAGTAGTTAGGGGTTTAGGCGCTACTATAGTATACTCGAGCGAGTAAACAAGTACTATAGTAGGCCTAAGCGGAGCCTAGCTAAGCCCCTAACCGATAGCGAAAGCGCGCTTAGCGAGTTAAGTCGATTAAGACTACTTCTAGTAAATAGCGCTAGTAGAAGTAATTAATACGATAACGACGAGGCAATAAGGCCGTAATTAACTAGGCCTCCGAGCTATAGTATAACCTATCTATGCCCGCTAGCTTAGCTCTAGTATAGCTTCGTAGTTGTTTACTAAGTCGATATATCTCTTAAAGGTATCCGATTTCTAATATCTAAGGCACTATAGCTCGTAGTCCGAGACCCTACGCTACCTTGCTATAACCGTACCGCCTTATCGTAGCGAGTGTCCTATATAACCCTATACCTCTAATCTAAGCTACTAAAGGCGCTTCTATAAATAGTTAACTATAACCTATCTTAGAAAGCTACTAGTCGATAGGCCGAATAGTAGCGCTATAGGCGGCTATCGATTAAACTCGAAGAGGGCTTTAAGGTATTTAATAGCGTATATACTAGCGTTTATTATAGCAATTCGGACAATTACTCCCTATCTACGAGTATTAGTCTTCGAGCGTTTAAGATAGATAGTAAGCTAGTTATAGGGATATTCTAAGAACGTAACGTCGGACCTCGTTATATTGTCTATAAGCTACCTCTTTAAGCCAACGAACCTAGTATTATTGTAAGTTAATTCTTTTAATCTAAACAACCCCTTCTACGCTAGATACTAGTATACGTTAAAGTTAGCTTCGTCCTTATTCTATAGGCTATCGAATAGTACCTTCTCGAGTACGTCGTCGGTAATAGGTTACCTATTATAGTTCCCGCCGGTTAATAGGTTAATATAGATAGCTCCTTATAGTATTCTTTGTATACTCGGTACTTTAAAGATAGTAAGCGGCAAGTTTAAGTCGACGTATATCGCTCTTAGGGCATTAACGTAGGCGTAGAGTAAGCGACCTAGAATAGATAAGCCTCTAAAGGACTTATAGACTAGAAAGTCTTCGAGATTAGTTATAGAGTAAGGCTAGGGTTAGCGTAGTATAGATGCGTACTATACGGTATATTGCTTAATAACCGAGTTGTATAATACCCTTATTATATCGTAAGCGAGGCTACGATATAGTAGTACTATATATTACTACGACCTAGGTTTAACCTCCTAGAGCTACTATTATAGAATACCGTTTAGGAGCTCGTCTCGGTTATCTACGAGAGGTTAGTATAATAAGATATAGCTATAGCGAAGTCAAGTCGTAAGAGCGTATTAGCGAGAGCGTTGTCCTCTAATAAAAGCTATAATGAATTGATAACGATATTGTACTAAAGGGCGATAAGGAGCGCTTCTCGTAGAAGCTCGATACTAAGCTCTAAGCCGACTATATACTTCGAGAAGACGTAGTATACGGAGCGGTTATCTATATAGATAGTAAGGCGATAATTAGACTATTTCTAGCTCTAGCGCTTAAAGGAGTATAGTATAGCGCGTATTTCCGCTACCTATATATCTTCTTTACTATTACGAGAAGTAAAGGTATTTAATAGTAATACCTTACGTATATTGTTAGTCTAATTGCCGTCGCTACTACGATACTAAAAGCTACTAATAGTATAGTCGTAGGCGTCCGTAAATAAGTATAGATATAGTAGCTAGTCGGTATCGAGAATGCGAGAGCTATTACTATAAGAGAGGGCATCGAGCTACTAACGTAAATTAGTCCTTATAGTACTCGGAATCCGACGCTTAATAGTATAGCGTTAGTTATAGGTAGATAAGAAGGGCTATAACTTCGCGTTAAAGACTCTTCTAAGAGGAATTACTCTTACGTACTACGATAAGTAACCTAATAGCCGTTAAACATCGTCTATTGTTATAGAAGTAGCTCGTAAGGCGTAAGTAATAACTTTAGTCGCTCGGGAGCGCTTCTCGCTAGAGAGCCTAGTAACTATAGCTTATATATCTAGTTCTACTCCGAGAACCTTAGTAATAGTACCTTCGATATCCTTTTTATTATTCCGAGGTACGCTAAGTTAGTCTATTAAATTAGTCTATAAGGCCTTAACTAGCGCGATAACGGCGTATTGCTAAATGTTTAGGAATACGACGAATATAAAGTTATCTAAGTAGTAGAATATTCGTACCTCTATAGACGCCTATATAAGTCGTCGCTCTAGTAGCTAGTATAGGCCTTCCGCAAAGAGATTGAATATCTATAGGGACGTACGTATACCGAAAGGTAGGCGGTTATCTATATAATACTAACCCTACTATTCGACTACTAATAGGCGTCGTTGTTCTATAGATATAGGGACGTTATAGAAAGCTACCTTAACGTCTCGTTTAATAATAATAGAGCCCTTGCTATAGGTTAGAACCGTATCGATAACGGCCTCGAATAAGATATAAGAGATTATACTATACGCCTTTAGAATAGTATTATTAATTAAGTATCCTTATAGAAACGATAGGTCGTAGATACGGCGGAAGCTACTATCGTACTTTAGTACTAAACCTTGTAGTAATATAACTAGGATATAGCTATTAGATACCTATACTTTAGTAATCCGATAGTTATCTAATTCGTCGGCTATTTAATATATAATTTCGAGGAAAGCGAGGATTACGGAAGCGTAGTTATTACTATAGTTTTTAGGGTTAAATCGATGCCTATCGAAAAGGTATACTTTATAGCTAATATTAGCCCTATAGGTAATAATATAGTAGAGTGTTTACGGTAGCTACTAATCGGGGTAGTCTCGTAGGAGTAAGAGCTATACTAAGGCGATAAATAGACTATAATACTATAGTAGGATTATAGCTATAGCTACCCTATAATTGAGTAAGGTATTCGGATAGGTAGTCGATACAAAATTAGGCTCTATAAGGTCGATAATAAGAGCCTTATCGGGTAATAGGCTATCTTAGTAGCTACCTTCGTAGAACAAAGAGGATTAACTAGGCTTAGGTAGAGGCCGCCGCTTCCTCGAAGGATAGTTTCGGCCGCTATACTCTTTTTCCTTATACTACTTACAAACGTGTACTACAAAGTACCTTCTAATTAGCTTTAGGCTACCGAAGCGATAGGTACTAGTAGTATTCTATAAAGGGCAAGGCTTGTCTTTGTATTCTTCTTCTAATTTAGCTTTAGTTAGTAGTAAAGAGTCGGTATTACGTTGCCTCTTAGAAGGGGTATCTTCTAGTAATTGTAGCTACTATAATAGCGGTAGCGTTTACGGACGATCGAAGAGTAGCTAGTAGAAGTTATAGATATTGTATAGTAGTAATCTAGTAGACTTAATAATATCTACGATAACCTACGCTTCTAGCGATAAGTAGCCTATAGAGCGAGCGTCTACTATCGAACAAAGGGCGATCTACTATACTATAGACTATACGTAGTAGTCGTTATAGAAATAGATCTAAGTCTTCTACCTACTAAGCGTTTGTAATAGTATTATAGGACTTCCGGCTATAGCCTTATTATAGTATATCGTAAACAAGAACGTTTAGAAGACGTCGAAAGCTCTTATTAGAACTAAAATATTAAGAAGAGACGATTCTAGTATAGGGACCTTAACTATATCGTACATTATAGTTACGTCGTTCTATTTCTTGTCTTATTTCTTGTTAGGCTCGTGTCTACGTTAATCCTTTAGTAAGAGCTTAATTAAGTTATAAGGGTCGAACCTTAGGTAGAAGATATCGGTTATATAGGAGGTCTTAATAGAGCTATCGAAGCTATTCTTAATCTACGACTTAATTTAAGGACCTAACTTATAAGGAAGATTATTAGTAGAGGGCACTAGTTACTATAGTAGCTACTATATAGGAGCCTACTAAGCCGTTTAACCTACTAGAATAGGCGCTAGACCGAGTGTTTAGTATAGTATCTACTAATTCTACTATTCGGACGTTAGTACATTAGGTACTAGAGGCAGTAGATAGTTGGCTAGAAGTACGAAGTTATTATTAAGCATTATATTAATATTTATGTCTTCTTATAGCGGCTCTTGTAATCTACTAAATATGTCTTGTAATAATAAGGGATCAATGTCTTCTACCGAGTCTAGTAGAAGGATATTACTACGGCCTCGACCCCTACCTCTACGTAGCGGCATACTAAAAGCTAAGGATATTTACGTACTAATAGGCGTATAGATAAAGTGTATAGAAGAAGGGCGTTATTGTAATAACCTAAGCGATAGCCGTATCGATATACGCTCGTATAGACAATATAGAAGCGGTCCTATCGATAGGGAAGGATTGCAATTGCTTGTAGTAGATTAGTAGTACCTTAGGCCGGTAGGTAGATAAAGGATACTAAGTTCCTCTCGGAAGAGGGGAAACCGTTATCTCTCCCTAGTATACGGACCTGCCTAATAACGTAATAAAGCTCGATAATAGTAGGAGTAGAGGACAAAATATACGCGACTAAGTAGGATTCGATACGATATTAAAATAATAGGTAAAGCTAAATATATAGCTAGTAGTATAGCTAGCTATAGTAAGATCCTAAGTATCGAGGGAATAGCTATAAAGACTTTAACTAACTATCTCGAATTGTTAGTATTATTCTCCTAAAAGTCGCGCCTAGATCTTTATAATAAGCTATATATCTTTCTACTATAGAATTATCCTTTTAGCGTAAATTGCGAATAGATTAGCTAGCTCGAATATAGTCGTTAAGAACGCCTCGCTCGCTTCCTATAGAGCTTTAATTGTAGTACTCTAAAAGTATAGATTAGCTTTATAATATAGTACTATCTCCCTAACGAGCTACTAGAAAGGAAGCTTGGTTATTAAGAGATCTATACCTTTAGTATATACCTCTATAATATAAGGAGAAGGATATACTATAGAGCGGATGGCAGCGAACAATTAGAGACGAAGGGAAAACAGTTAGGAAGGGAGGGAGGACGAGTGGAAAGCACTGTGTACTAGGGCAGAGGAAGTGCTAAAGGCAGAGGATAGGAAAACCCCTAAGAGGGCATATAAGATAATAATCTTAGAGCTCCTTAGAGGACTAAAAGCAATCCACAACTAGGCAAGCTACATAATTACGAAGGTAGCTAATACAGCCGTAGCAAAGATTACAAAGAAATAGCAAGAGACAAGCCTAAACTACCGCACCTAGGCAGTAGTAGCGAGTTAGGAGGTACCAAAACCCCCGAGGACAGTAGTTAGAGTCTACATTACGGACCTACAAGAGTAGAAGGAAATCTAAGGACTCTTAGGGAAAGAGATTGTAGAAAGAATCGTAGTTAAGGAGGTTATTAAGGCTAGGAACGAAGGGAAGGGGGTAATCAAGCTATTTATAGCCTAGGAGTAGGACAAAAAGAAACTAGAAACACAAAAAGAATAGACAACTAAGATAGGGAAAACTGTAAAGGTCTCCCAATAGTAGTTCATAATTATAGCCTATAGTATAATAAGGAGCTTTAAGGAAGAATAGGACATCGGAAACCTATAGAGACAAAACTAAGCTACATGCCTAGGCCTAAAGATCATAAAGGTAGCATAGATCAAAAGGAAAATCGAAGAGACTAAGAAGCAGTCCTCCCTAATTATCTAGGTAGGAAGTGTAGAGCAAGCTAACATGGTACTAGACTAAGGGCTGTTCTAGGACTTTAAAAGATTGGAAACGGAGGTACATAGAAGCAACTATAGGATAATGCAGTGCTTTAAATGTTAGTACTATAGACACTTAGTAGCTAAGTACACAAAGACAACTAACACCTGCTCCTATTATATAGGGGACTACTAGGTCAAAGAATATAAAGCATACAAAGGGGAAGCAAGATACGCATACTATACTAAAAAGCACCCCTCTTAGGCAAAGGAATGCCTAGTAAGAATGTAGGTAGCTAGGAAGGCAAAGGAAGCTAGAGTCAACATACTAACAAGATATACAACAAACTAGGGTAGCTAGGCGTAGAGGCAACCTAGCTAGGTACTACAAAAGAGGTTAAGATAAGATAATGGGTTTACATTTAGGGCCTTACTAGCACTAGAGAGCTACTAGCAACTAGGGAGACTAAGATACCTTAACATCGTAGGAAAGGAAGTAGGGTAGAAGAAACTTAGTCAAATACTGGTTCAAAGTAAGGAAAGGCTAAAGGAAAACCTATAGGGAAACGATATAGATGAAACCTAATAAACAGTGCAACAGTACTAAACATTATATAGTACAATGTTAACAAGAGCAAAGACAAGGTACAGAGGAGCTTCCTTTAAGCACTAAACCTAAAAGAACATTATATCATTACAATCTAGGAGCCCTAGCTCAACCTACATATAAAGAGACTAGTAACTATCAAAGACCCAAGATACTACCTAATTATCTACAACTAGGGAGCCCTAAGGACATGTATCTACATTAGTAAGGAGATGGCTATAGAAACCTAGCAGGCCATACTATAAGAGGATAGGGACCTAACATTAGTTCAAGTAGAAACATCCCAAGATACACTCCAAGTCTACTACATATACAACCCACTACTAGACTCAAGGAGTAGCACCTAACTAAAAACCCTAGAAAGAATACCTAGAGTTATCTAGGGGAACATCTACTAAGTCCTACTTAGAGATTTCAACCTCTACTACCCCCTCTAGGGCTTAGACTTTACCCTAGCTTACTACTTCCTAGTAGGAAGGCTAATCGACATGTTAGAGAGGGAAGGGATAGAAATAGTTACCCTAAAGGGATTAGTTACCTAGGAGGCAAGAGGAAGTAGTAGTACACTAGACCTATGCTTTACATTACATTAGATTAGGAATAGGATTACAAGATGTAGGGTTAACTAGGAACTAGAAGAATCATTAGACCACTTCCTAGTACAGGTTAAGCTAAATGTCTAGGCTAACTAGGAATAGGAACTAGAGGAAAAGCTTAACTAGAAAGGGGCCTAATAGGATAGGATTAGGGAGGAACTAGAAATAGACCCAAAACTAGAAGAACTCTTAACAAAGTACCTACCAAAGCTAGAGGACATCGACAAGGCGGTAGAAGAACTAACAGGAATCCTAAGAAAGGTAGCTAAAAAGCATATCCTAGTAAAGAGACATTTACTATACTAGCAACTATACTAGACTAGTAAGTATATAAGGAAAGTCAAAGTAGCAAGGAAGGCTAGGAGGCAGTAGACACAAACCTATACCTAGGAAGCATGGGACAACTACAACAAGGCCTACTAGGAAAAGAAGATCTAGATCAAGAAAGATAAGATACAAGAATAGAGATCTATAATAGGAATGATTACGAAGAAACTAGAGGAGATGTAGAGGATAGCCAAATAGGTAAGGAAACCTAAATAGGAAAAGGACATACTGCTACAATTCCCGGACATTAAGGACCAATAAGGGCAAACGTAGACTACAATAGAAGGGAAAGCAAGAGCCCTAGGCTAACACTTCTTCTACGGAAAAGTACAAGTAGACCTATTAGATATAAGGGAGGAAGAACTAGAGACTCTACTACTAGACATACTAAGAGATACCTAGGTCAAACCGGAAACTATAGAAAGGATCCTAAAGAAAATACTAGGCAACAAGGCACTAGGAGAAGACAAGATCTATAACAAACTTCTAAAAGCATGTAACAAGGAGCTAGCCCTAGTACTAGCCAATATCTTTACACAAAGCCTAGTATTGGGACACTACCTAAGACCATTTAGGAAATCCCTAACAGTAGTGCTAAGGAAGCCCTAGAAGGAGGACTACACATAGCTCAAAGCCTATAGACCAATAGCCCTACTCAACATAATAGGCAAGGTACTAGAGAAGATTGTTACTAAAAGGCTAACAACCTTTGTTAAGGAAAGGAACATTCTTCCTAAAGGCTAAATGGGTAGAAGAAAGAAAAGGTTAACACTAACAGCCATAGAACTAATTATAGAATAGATCAAGCATATCTAGTACTACGGTTAAAACTAGGTAGCAACCCTCCTCTCCCTTAACATCTTAGGAGCCTTTAACAATGTCTCCTATAAAAGGCTCCTATATATACTTAAGTAGAAAGCTATACTAAACTAGATAGTCCAATTTATCTAGTCCTTCCTATAGGAAAGATTAACATAGCTTATCCTAGGCAAATTCAAATCAGACCTAATGCTAACTAAAAAGGGAATCCCCTAAGGATTAACACTTTCCCTAATCCTCTTCCTTATCTTTGTAGTAGACCTACTCCTACTCCTAGA
>LFZO01000859.1:0-17164 GCA_001578225.1 Pseudocercospora musae
CTAAAGGTCGTCTAACGTTCTTTATCCCCCTAGGGGCGATCGTCGTCCGTAGGCGCCGCGGTATTACTACCTAACGTAGTCGGCTCGCTTGCGCTCATCGTATAGTATTCTATAGGCCGCTATAGGGATAGACTTGTTAGAACTATTAGGGGCTAGGTATGTAGCAACGTATAGAACATCCGCCTAACCGATAACATAGTAGGTAGTAGAACTAATAAGTGCCTCCTAAAAGGATTGCGTAGAGCGCTAGGTTAAAAAGGCTATGCGAGTTACGTACGTCTAGCGTACGCCCCTAGCGCGCGCCGCTTAGTACACTTAGGGCTTGGTAAGAGACCTTACCTTATCGAGGTCCTTATACTTGATTACCGATATAGCTAGTAAATATAATCTTATTTCCCTTCTAGTTAGTAATCGTACCTTCCTATAACCTATTATCGTAGTTCTACTAGATACCGCGTACTATACGAGACTAGGGCTATCTAAGTAGAATAGGGGTCTCCGGGTTAGCTACTATCTAGAAGGTAAACGTAAACACAATCCTAAAGGTATCTACTAATACGTTATAGTAGGCGCCTACGAACGGGACGGTACTATTAACTCCTCTTATCCCTAATACTACTTCCTTATTAATTAGTAAGAGAAGCTACTACGCTAGTACTAAAGGTATAATAAGAGACTCCGAGCCGTTATCGATTATAGCTCGGACTAGAGCGCTCCGGTTACTAATCTTAACGTCGATATAGATACTTAGGACAATGGCGAACTTCTAAGTTACTATAGACAAGTCAACGTCTACTAGTTTATTATAGAGCTCTTCGATATTGGAAGAGGAAGCGTATCCTATTATAGTACTCGTAAACCGAACTACATAGGCATCGACTAAACTAGGTACGTCGTTAGCGTTAGAAATGTCTTCGATAGTAGGCGTAGGAAGCTCCTTAAAGTATAGTAGATGTTCTAATAAGCGAATATTAATATACGTTACTTTGCCCTTATCCTTCTAGAACGCTACGAGGTTACGTATAAAGTCTAGATCGTTAGGTACCCGTTTCTAGAAGAGGTTAGTTAGGACGCTATAGGCTAATAGATTACCTATAGAGACGCTAGACTAGAGATTAAGGAACTAAGAAGTCTAGAAGATATTCTATATCTTAGTTATATCTCCTACTCCGTACTTCTTAATATAATTGTCGAATCGAAACGACTTCGGATTAGTGTCTCTTTTCTTATTATATACCGGAGGGTTAGTAGGGCGTAGAGGCGAGTTACCCGTATTATTAGTTATTTCGACTTCCTAGGTTTCGGCGACTTCTAGCTCTAGCGTAGTAGAAGCGGTACTATTAGTAGTAGGTACGGTACTAGACGAAGCGATTAGCGTATCGCTAACTTATCGTTAGGCCCTCTACTAAGTAGTAATAAGATTCTTAGTCTTAGTAACTATCTCTCGTTACTCTTTTACCTTATCTATAGCCTTGCGATTCGGTATACTAGAGGGAGCGGCGCTAGGTCTCGATAGGTTCTTAGCCTACGATCTCGTAATAGTAGGCATCGTAGTAACCGCATTAGTATTATCGCTACTCTCTTCCGTTTAGAGGCTATATATGTCTATAATGAGCTAGTCGTTCTATATTATCGTAGCTACCTTAACCGCTATAGTAGGGATAGACCTATCCTTAGTATACTTATCGTCTAGGAGCTTTCGAACTCTCTTGCCCTTACGTTCTATAATCGCTACGAACGTACTATTACCTAGAACCTCCTAATGGATTAGGCTATACCTAGCTTCTAGTAGCGGTAGAATAACGGCTAGTTTCGGAATACGGAGATCCTATTAGTATAGTATCTACTCGCTAGTCTTACTATAATACGTCTTACCGTTCTACTTGTTTATATATCCTCTATCTATAAGCTCCTTCTAAACTAGATAGTCGCTCTATATATAATTGATACTACTATATATCTAATACTTACTATCGAGGTTAGGGTAGATCTTTCTTATATCCCCGCTCCTTTAGCTAGTAAATACGTCTACCGTAGGCGCGTCTAGATAAATGTCGTTAGTATCCCTAATAGTATTAGATACTTTCTAAGTCGTACCGAGCTTATTAGTAGCCGTAACTAACATTTTTAGCTTATTAATACCTAGGATACGAAACTTGTCGATAAACTAATTAAACTACTCGTCCTCTTACGTTAGTAGAGCAATGGCTACCGTTTTGACTACTATAGGAGGTACTAACTAGGACTTAGGCAAGAACCTTAGAGTAGGGATAGTAGGCTTAGAAGCAAGGCGGACTAAATCGATATCCCTCTTTTCCTCGCTAATAATAAACTTCCTATAATTAGTAGAGCTATTAATGTCTTACTTAACCTACTCTAAGATCTTCTTAAAGTCGCGGAAACTATCCGGATCGTTATTAGTAAGCTTATATATTCGGAAGATGTATTAAGACATAGGTCCTAGTAGGCCCTTTAGAAGTAGTTAGGTCTACTAAGAGTTCTCGAGGTCTTCCTTTAGAATAGTATCTATAGCCTTAACGAACTTACGAATGTACTCCTTTAGATCCTTATCCTCCGTATGTAGTTAGGCGTATAGGGTCTTAAGCTATAGGCAACTATCTTTAACCCTACGGCTATCGTTTTTACGGTACTTACGTAAGAAGGACTTTTTGAACTTCGCCTAGTTAGCGTCTAACTTGTTAGCCTTGTTAGGATACCCCTCGAGACTTCTAAGTATAGTATATAGCTTAGTATCCGTCGTTTGTATAAATATATAGATCTTCTTAGTATCGGAACGATTATTTAGCTTATACTCGATAAGGTTGTCTTTATATCGTTCGATATAGGTAGTAGTATTATATCCTTTGAACTATGGATTAGAGTCGCTCCTAGGCTTAGGTAGGTATCGCCTATTAATATAGGTAAACTCCTTCTATTGCTCTATTATTTGCTATTAGAGCGTCTTAAAGGTAGCAAATATAGTACTATTAAGGTCTATGCCTAGGCTAGGCTCTAGTACTCGTCTACTACTTAGTCTAGTAATAGGATCGCCTATCTTAACTAGAGAGCGTTAGATTTGTTTATTAATCGGGTCGGGTTTAGGTTCCTCGTTAGAGGGTATTAATACTCGGCTCGGCCTTCTACCGGAACTCATTTAAACGAATATAGCAAGGTAAAGTAAATAGGGAATTATTTTTGTACTTTTGTCGTTCTTGTTTTTACAAAATGAATAGGGGATACTATTGTACTACTATATAGAATAGCTTTCGATTTTTATGTAGATAGGAGCCAATAACCCCCCTAGGGGTTATTAGACTTTCACTCTCCCCTAGCTAGCCTAATTGCTAAGGTAGAGCCTAAAAAATATCTAGAAACGGGAGTCGCGAACTTAGGCTAACTAAGTAATCCTAGAGCTAATATTTGCCGAACATTATAGTAAGATTACTAGGTAACTTTATTCCTACTTCCTTCTATAGAGTGCCTTCTATTTGTTATAGTAGAAGACTAAAGCACTACCGAGCTAGGAGCGAATTAGCGAATTAGAAACTCGGTAATCTCTAGCCTAACCGGGATCCCTTTTCTTTAATAGCCTAATACTTATATATAGATACGGGTACCTATCCTACTATAGACTTTAGCCGGGTCTAAATATAGTCTAGATAATTAGTCCTCGCTATGCCTTAGGATCGGTTAGTAGAATAAGACTAGTCAACTAGAACAATATCGTATCGAATAGGTAGTACGCTACCGTACGGTACTAGTAGGGTTTTAGAGGAATCCCTAAACCCGAAGCGAGTCCTAAAAAGTAATCGACTATCTAGGTCCTAAGCTTTAATAGTTTCTAGGGTTTGTAGCTTTTCGGGGTTAAAGCAATGCCCTTATCTAGGAGGTTGCTCTTAGTTATCGCTTTTGTCGAGACCTCCTAAGATACTATTCGTAACTAGCGCTATAGGTCGCTTATCGCCTCCTATATATACGTAGCTATCCGTACCTAAGGGCTACCTTTAACCTAACCGCCCTCTACAATCGAGAAGAGATAGCCCTACCTTCGGCTCTATTAATAAGTAGAACCTAAACCTATATATGCCTAAGGGCTAGGTAGTATAGGAAGGGACTATAGGTAGTATAACCTATTAGGCTATAGGTAGCTATACTAGGCGGACTAACTATCGTAGTAGTTATAGAGGTAGTTAGTTGTAATTAGAGCCCTATAGTAGAGGTACATGAAATGTAACTAGTAATGTGTACTAAACGAAGGTTAATAATGTCTCTCCCTAGGAGGAAGAGGGCTATATGTACTAATCGAGGCCCCTACCTAACTCGGTAGCCAAGTGTGTCCTAGTTACTAGACAATACTAGAGATAGTATATAATAAGTATATATAATAGGTAGCTAAATACGGGACTACCTTTATACTATAGAAGTACTAACTAATCTACTTTACTAGGAGTAGGAAAAGATTAACCTATAGGCTATAGTTAATATACTAAGGTTTAAGGATAGGCCTACCCTATCCCTCCGACTACTAGGGGTATAGGTAGATTCGAAACTATAGTAGGATCTATATATTAAGAAAGTAGTAGAGAAAGGCATATCCTAGATATCTTTACTCTAAAGGTTATACAAATCTATATAGAGAGTATTATTCTAGAAGGCAAGGCATCTATATATAGCTATAGTAAGGCCTATAATAACATATAGGACTAAAGTCTAGATAATACTAGAAGGACTACCTAGACATAGAAAAGGGGCTACCTTAAGGCTAGAAAAGATCTAAAACTAGGCCCTAAGATATATTATAGGAGTATATAAGAGTATAGTAGAAGAGATCCTCTAAAGGGAAATATAAATCCTATTCCTCTCTATATATATATAAGAGATAATAAGACAATAGTTAGTTAAGGTAAATAATAAACCTACTACTAAGTATATCTAGGAGAGATATAAGAAGGTCTAGAAGGAATATAGGAGGAGTAGGAATATAGCCTAGGTATAAGACCTAAAGATAAGATAGAGAGAGGTAGTAGAATAGGTTAATAAAGAGATAAGGGAATATATTTAATAGGAGGGAATAATGCCTAAATTAGAGTAGATATACTAGAGATAGAATATATAATAGGAAAGCTAAGTTAGGAAAAGGTAGACATCTTAATAGGGCTAACAACTCCCTATAGCCTAGTAAGAAGGACTAAAGGATAAGGAACTATATTAGGGATAGTTAAGAAAATATAGTACGATAGTAACCCTAATTAGAACTAAATACATTAGCTTAAATATATACCTAATAAGGAGAAGGGCTCTAGGCAAGATACTAGAGTATATATATAAATATAGGGCCTAGATACCTAAGTATATTATACTCTTCTACCTAGAGAGACAAAGGATAAGGTACTAACTCCTCTAAAAGATAGGATCGTTATAGTAGGAGATTACCTAGACTAGGAGGGGCTTGAATAAAGTAACTAGATAGATAATTAAGGAGGGCCTCCTTAAGTAGTTCTTCCTTATAAGGGAGGAGCTAGAGAAGGAGGAGGAGGAAGGTAGGAAGTAGGAACGAGAGCCTAGTAAGAGGAAGGAGCAATAGAGATCCTCTCTATATCCTATAGCCTAAATAGATACAAAAGGTAGGGATAGAATTCTATATAGTAGGAAGGAGGCGAAGGGTTTTGTACTAGAGGCTAGAGGCTAAGGGCTTTTACCTTTAAAGATAGATAGGGATAGCTACTTGTCTAGTAGTTAGAATAGTATAGTAATATAAGAATTTACTACTATATAACTATACTATAAAACTAGTAATTATAAAGGTTTATAAGAAGCGACTAGATATAGAATTAGACGAGTTTCTTAATAACTATATACTAGAGACTCTATCTATAAATATAATAGTTATAAGGCTAGTTTACGTACTTCTAAAGCTACTTAGTTATTATTATTTGTATAGTCTCGAGTTTACTAATAGTTTATAGATAAACAATAGTATAAAGACTATATAGAAGGATCTAATTAAATCTTAAGCTAGTAAGTAAATTCTTAGTACTTTACTTATTTAGTAATACTATGTAAGAACCTAACGATAGGCTAAAAGTCTAGAATATCCGGGTCTACTTAGGAATAAGCAAGAACCAAGGATATATATATATTAGGTCTTGGCACCAAGCCTCAATGACTAAGCATCTTGGCGCCAAGCCTCGATGACCTAGCACCTCCTAACAAGGTAGGTCTTGGCGCCAAGACTCTTGGCGCCAAGCCTTGATGACTAAGCATTCCTAACATACTAACTAATTTCTAGTAATTATCGCTTAGTTAGTTAATAAGATAATAAGGCCTAAATAGCGGTAAATTTAGTATAGTACTAGAGCTATTATTATTATATAAAACGATATTAGTAGTACTAATCGAGAAGCCCTTAAATAACTAAGTAATAAGCGAAGGAAAAGTACTAGATTAGAAGTTAAGAAGTAACTATAGTAGGTATATTAGTACTTATTAGCTAAATTTAGTAGTAACTATAGTTTCGTAGAGATAACTATATCTCGTAGAAGTAATAGAAAGCTATATAGAGGCCTTATTTAGATAGCGGATTAGTAACTTTAAGCCCTTCGTAACTATAGTTCTTTATTCTTACTTGACTTAACCTATTATATAAATAAGCTTAAATAGCTATAATCGACGATCTATATACGTAATAGCTATCTCGAGTAGTTACTAGTAGCTTATTTACTTATAGATTACGAATAGGTATATCTAATTAAGAAGGTAATCTCGATCCTAAAGAAAATAGCCTATCTCGACTAGTAGTACAAAGTTAGTAAATACTACGAATACAAGAAGTACTTCTATAAGAATAATAGCTATCCTTCTAAAGCTAAAGATTAAGATAATTTAACTAGACTAAGTAGTCTTTTTAGATATTTCTATAGTTAATTACTAATAACTTAGTAAGCGAATAACTCGGCGTTCTTTAAGGCCTCTTAGATAGCGACTTCTAAGGCCTCTTAGATAGTAGTATTGTCTAGCGCCTCTACTACTACTATTTAATTAAGACTCTTAAGTAGTACTTTAAGCGATATCTAGTCGTATTTAAGATAGTAAGTAATATACTATTTATTATAAGAAATAAGGAAAAATACTAGTAGTTTATTAATAAGGTAATAGCGAGTCTAAAGATCTATAATATATAGCGTATAGGTAAATAACTAGCTTATCTAATAGTAAATTAGAAGGCTTCTAAGAGCTCTCGCTAGGCGACCTAGATATAGCTTAGAGATCTAATTTTAATAGCGATTCGAATAGCTAGTCTACTAGAGAGATATTATATATACTTAAAGCGTCGAGATAAGCGTTAGATACGTAAATAGAGCTTACGAGATACGTATTCGTTCCCTTCTTATAGTACTAGTAGAACTTTATATAAAAGAAGTTCTCTACTATATTCCTTAGAATAGCCGAATTCTTAGTTATAGCTATACTTAGTAATCTTCTTATACTTCTATAACTTCTTATCTTCTTTATATAATAATAACTAACTATAGAAGATACAGTCTTATATCTAGTCTAGCTTAATAACTATATCTACGAGCGCGTTTATTAAAATAGTATCGTTAATAAAAATAGCTAGCTTCTAATATAGCGCTATAAGAATACTCTAGCTTTTCGACAACTATCTCCTTTAGTATAGAAGAAGATAGTAGATAAGCTTATATAGTACTATAACGATATTAATAACTATAAGCCTATCTAGCGAATAGCTCTACTAGCTTTAGCTAATAATATATATACTAAGTACTTCTATTACTTCTAGTATAGCTATTATCTATCTTATAAGTATATCTAGTACTTTTATAAGTAGAATAATAGTCTCCTTATTCTACACTATTACGAGACCTATTTTAGTCCTTTCTAAGGACCGAATAGTAACCTCGTCTATCCTAACTAGCTTAATACTAAGCTTGTTATTAAAGATATCTAGTTAGTAACTATTGTCTTAGTTAATAAGACTCTAGGACTATCTCGGAAGCGCTAGATAAAGGATTACTTCTATTCTATATAAGAGGTAGTTATATAGAACTTCTTCTACTTCTATAAGTTATAGATTTCTAGCCTTAACGACGATTAGTAATATAAGGCTCTTCTATAGTAGATTATTAACTATACTAATAGTAACTAGATCTCGATATATACTAATATAAAATAATAGTTTAAGAATAGCGCTAAGAAGGCTTAACTAATACCTCGTTATAGAGCTAGTAGTAAGATATTAATAATAAGCTATTACAATAATCTATCTTCTATATAGCTCTATTACTATAAGGAAGTAGTATATAGGGAGTATTAATACGAGCGAATAGTAGTCTTAGTATTCAACGATATCGCCTAAGGAACGAGTAGTTCTCGAGGTAGGAATAGTCGCCTTATCCTATAGTACTAAGAGTTAGGTAACTCGGGGTTACCTACGGGGTACCTCTAGGGTGCCTTGTAGGTACCTAGCAAGGGCCTTAGCGGTATAGAAGGGCATTCCCTTATAGTATCCCCCTCCCCTTAATAGCCTATCCTTAGGTTATAATTTGCGACGCCTAGATAGTCGAAGTAGTACTTACGCTTTGCTACGCTACTACTACCTATAGTACTCGCGCTTTCCCGCGCCGCTATTAGGTTAGTATATAGAATGCGATAGTACGAAGGTAGAAGAAGTACTCTAGGACCTCTATAGTAGAATAGAGGTACCTCCAAGGTACCTCTATATAGGGCCTACGCCCCGAGAAGAGTAGGCCGCTAGGGAGTAGTTATATAGATCTATCGCCCTACCTAGTAGAAACAACTATCGATAGCAAGCGTCCTATAACTAAAGAGCTATACGCTAAGGCCTAGTCGCTACCGCCGCCGTACTTCTACTCGGGGTTATCCTATTATGTAGTCGCGCTTATCGGGCTTAGCCCTAGAACGCGGTATCCGCCTCTATTGCCTTTAAGGTAGGAGCGAGGGACCTTTAAGGTACCTAATTACTCCTTTACTTCGAGAACTTTTATATACGGGGTTTGCTTAATACTAAGAATTAGATATACGTATATTTATCTCTAACTTTCCGTAGTAATCAATTTTATATCTAACACTAACTAAACATTATAGTTTCCCTAGGAAACATAAAGAGCGCTTATACGCTAAAGCGTAGAAGTAGTCGAGGTTAGTATACTTAGTTTTTACTAGGAATAACGATTAATGAAGGTATGTTTGTTACGCCGCTCTTTCGTATAACCTACGTTATATACGCCTTACTTATAGCCCCTTTGAGTTACTACCGAGGTGCCTATAAGGTACTAAAAGCGTCTATACGCGAAGTAAGTATAGGTCGCTATAGTTAAAAGCGCGCGTTTCTTTAAACAACTTCCTTCTTCTTTTTATTAATACTAACTAACTTTAGATCTTCCGCTCGATACTACTCCGCTCCGATACAACTCTCCTAGTCCCTTAAATACTATTGCCGACCTTTCTTAACCTCTACTATTACCGCTATTGTTATAAGGCCTAACTCTCGCTAACCCCTTCGCTATAGCTTTAGGTTCTAGTAGCGGTAGTTATAACTTTA
This sequence comes from Pseudocercospora musae, assembly GCA_001578225.1. Taxonomy (NCBI): domain Eukaryota; kingdom Fungi; phylum Ascomycota; class Dothideomycetes; order Mycosphaerellales; family Mycosphaerellaceae; genus Pseudocercospora; species Pseudocercospora musae. The sequence goes on from LFZO01000859.1 coordinate 9,584, forward strand.
CTACTATTAATACTAGCGTATAGCGTAGTACTTCGGACAACTCGTTTACGTACGCTTAGAAGACCTTGGGTCGCGGTAGCCCCTTAGAGTATTATAACGATAGCCGCCTTTACGCCGATAGTAAGGCTAATACCCCCTCTAAGGACGTCTTATTTAACTTCTATAGAGTAAGTCCGGTTCTCGAGCCTCGCCTAGAGCTTCGTACTAGCTACGCTATCTACCTCGAGTACGTCTATAGGAGGTAGAATGTCGGTACGAACAAGATAACCGTCGGTAAGTAGCTTTCCGCTCTAGATAGCTACGAGTTTAAGGAAGATACAAAGTGCGGCCGATGTAGACCTATATAGGGTTAGGGTTACAAGCCTATAAGTGTTACCTACGAGGTACCTTAGAGGTACCCGCTAATCTACTATATAGATCCCTCCTATAATATAGCGCGCTACTAACTTCCTCGAGTACCTCCGTCGCTATACTAAGTCGAGTATTAATAATTACGGCGCTCTATATATAGATACTATTCGTCGTAAGGCGGACTAGCGCAACTACGCCGACAAGATGTAGGTAGGCTATAACCGAATCCGCCTCCGTCTAAAGAACGATAACCTTCTTAACCGTAAGCCTTTTAACTAGGACTAGTTAAACTACGACAACTAGCTAAAGGCTAACCATTAGGTAGCTTAGGAGGCTTTCTCGAAGGGTCGCTTAGTTAATCTAACTACCGAGGGTTAGAACATAACTATCGATAAGGAGATAGAGTAGTAGTACTTTAAGGCGATAGGTAAGGAGAATCTTAGTACGAAGTTCTAGCGTCTAATCTTCCTTAGCCGCGAAGTCCGCTAAGGGACTATCGAGAGGTATTAGAGGTACCTACGAGGGACTTAGGTCAAATAGGTAGGGCATTAAGTGTTTTCTTTATAAACTTTTAAGCGAGAATGTAAGCGGCTCGAGAATACCTAGGGTACGCTTAGCGTACAAGTAGAGATAGGAGGTTCTAAGAACGAGTATACTTTTAATACTATTATCCTAAATAAAAAGAGGATACTCTAGATAGCTAGGAAATCAATAACGGTTAACTAGCGATATTAATGACTTTTATGAAGTTTATTTACTAGTACTATCTCAATTTGTCCCTAGTTAGAGGCTAGGTTAGCGAGAAGAAGATTCTCTAGTTATCGGTAGGGTCTCGCGAGCCCTCTTAGAGAGCCTCTAAGGTACCTCTATAGTACTTTAGGTACTAGAAGTGTTTCTAATCTTCTCCTTATACTCTATAAGTAGACTTAGAGAATAAGCCAATTACTCCTCTATTATCTAATCGTCCCATTTAGGCGAATATCCTTTCTACCTAATCCTAAACTTCTTGTTCTTTCCTCTTCCTTTATAAGCGACGATCTACTCGACCTTATATTCTTCCTCTAATCCGTCTTCCTTAATGTCGTCGATAGGTAGCGGTTAATAACCGTTACGAGCGTTATATCCCTCTAGTAGCGATATATAGAATACTAGGTATAAGCGCTTTATAGATAGAGGTAGGTTAAGCTTATAAGCCTAGCTTCTAAAGCGCTCTACAATAGTAAAAGGTCTAAGATATTTGTTGTCGAGCTTACGGTAAGGACGCTTCGTACGAATGTTCTTTGCTAATAATAGGACTTGATTACCGATAGCGAAGTGCTTGTCCTTCGTTAATCTATTATAGTAGCGTTATTATAGCTCCTAAGTATACTAGAGCGAGGTACGAGCTTCTTTAAAGTCTTTTAGCCTATCGGTTAGGAACGTATACGCTTCCTCTATAAGCTTCTTAGTCCTCGGCGGTACTAGTAAGGTACTATCGAGATACCCTAGAGGTAGGTATTCCCTACTCGATGCGATCTTAATACTATTAGGGAGGTTCGGTTCAATACCGAAAGTAATCTTAATTAGAGATTTACTACTAAGTCTATTATACGGTTTGCTATTATAAGCGAACGTAGTAGTATATAGTAACCGAGCCTAATTATCTTAGTCCTAATTGTAGTAGATACGAAGATAGTTCTCGAGCTACTAATTTATACGCTTAGTCTAACCGTTAGTCTAAGGATAAAAAGTAGTACCGAGGCGGCGCTTAATAGCGAGATAGTAATAGAAAGCACTCTAGTAGGTACTAGTAAAGATAGATCCTCGATCGGAAACTAACTCATTAGGGGCTCCGGTATTATAGACGACTTTGTTAAAGAATAACTTAGCTAGAGTAACCGTATTAATGTCCTTCGTAATAGGAAAGTAACGTACTATTTTAGAGAATCGATCGATGATAACTAAGACGAAATTATATACACGACCTCTAAACCTAGTAGAAGGTAGTAACCTAGTAATAAAGTCTATAGAGAGGTGCCTCTAGGGCACCTTAGGGACCTCTAGTAAGCGTAGTCGACTATAAGGCTTATAGTGTTTAGCTTTTGTTCGTTAATAGACATCGTATTAGGAGACGTATTTAGATACCTCTTTAGTAATCCTAGGCTAATAGTACTTAGTAGCGATAATGTATTAGGTTCGCGTAGTACTATAGTACTCGGCGATAGGATTATCGTAATTCTGTCGAAGGATCTCTTACTTAAGAGGCATAAAGCTAGGAATATATACCTTTCCGTTATAACGAAGGAGGTTATTATTATCGAATTCCTAGTATCCTTCTAGCCGAGGGCGCTAAGGTGCCTTTAAGGTACCTAAGAGGGGCTCTATTAGTTCCTTATCCGTACCGCTTCCGGCCGCCTACGTAGCTCCGGTTCGGATATCTTCTACAAAAGCGTCCTTTCACTAAGCTTCCCGAATAAGGTCTATAAGGGACGCCGGTAGCTCGATAGCGTACGCCGTTTCGCTATCTACTACTATAGTAACAAGATAGCGAGATATTAAGAGGTTGCGGTTCTTAGTACTAGCCGTCGGTCCTACCCTAGCAAGGTATAGGCCGATAACATTGTTAAAAGCGTAGTTATCCAAGTCCTTATTCTCTTCTTAGAGGTAGAGGCTTGCTATCGTTAAATGATCTATTTGACTACCCTTAGGCGAGTTCGTAGGAGAGGACTATTCTACCGATACGGTCGCAAGGGGCCCGCAAGGTACCTCTATAGTAAGCCGCGGGTCCCGGGTAACTTCTAACTAACGCTTAAGGCTAGGCAAAAGGTCCCTTAGCTCTCTACGTTTCGTATTATCCTTGAATCTATTAAAGTAGTTAGGGCGGCGAGAGAGACCGTCCAATAGATTAGATATTTCCTTTTTGTACTTAATCGTAAAGTTATAAGTAGCAAGGCGTTTAGCAATATAGGCTTAACGGCTATTAAGCTCCTAAGTCGTTATAAAGTACTTTAGGTTATAGTAGTCCGTTATAACTCTAATCGGATACGCTACTCCTTTAAGGTAGTATCGCTAGACTTTGAAGTACTCGGAAATCGCTATTAATTCTTTGTCTAGCGTACCGTAACGGATCTACGCGCCTACAAAACTCTTAGAGTAGTAGGCAATAGGGTACTAGTAGTACTACTAAGGTGCCTCCGAGGTACCTAGCTAGAGGAGGATACTAGCGTAGGCCGCATCCGAGGCGTTAGTAATAACTATAATCGGCAAAGTAGGGTCGAAGTATCGTAGGATAGGAGCTTCTTAGAAGGCCTATTTCAAAGCGCGGAACGATTCTTCGGTATCTTCTATCTATTACTATAGCCCTCTAATAACCTTCTTCTTTCCCTTCCCTTTCTCTTCTAACTTTCTACTAGCTAATAACTTATTCAATAGATAGGCGATACGTAAATATCCCTAGATAAAACGTCGATAGAAGTTAGTAAAATCTAAGAAGACTTAAACGTTTCTATAACTATAAGGTATAGGCTAATCTTAGATAGCTTTTACCTACTTCTTATCTATTACAATACCCTCTAGAGTAATAACAAACCCTAAGAACTCTATATACTTGGTATAGAATTCGTACTTAAAAGGCTTAGTATACAACTTCTATTAACGTAGCCTCTTAAGGACTATTTAGACATACTTGTCGTCCTCTTTAAGATTCTTAAAGTAGATTAGTATATCGTCTAAGTAGACTATGTAGATACGATTAACTAGTCCTATAAGGGCTTAATTAATGTATAATTAGAAAGTAGTAGGGGCATTAGCTAGGCCGAGCGGCATAACGAGATACTCGAATAGACTATATCGAGTCTTAAAAGCCGTCTTCTACTTATCTCCTTCGCGGATACGAAGACGATAATAGGTATCTTTAAGGTCCAATTTAGAGAAGATCTTAGCCTTACTAAGCCGATCGAGAAGCTTACTAATAAGTAGTAACGGATACCGGTCCTTAATAGTAATCTTGTTAAGACTACGATAGTTAACGTATAAACGGACGCTACCGTCCTTCTTCGGAATAAAGAGGATTAGTATACCGTATAGGGACTTGCTTAGCCGGATCTAGCCTTTAGCTAGAGCCTAATCGATGTAATCGCGAAGTGTTTTCAATTCGCCCTACGAGAGGTTATAAATAGGAAGTTATAGAGGAACTTTACCTACTTCTAGTTTAATAGTATAATCGTACTAAGAATATTAAGGAATAATGCTAGTAAGGTCGGTATTAAAGACGTTAACATAGTCCTTAAATGCTTCGGGTACTTCTTAATAAACTTCGGTAGTAGCGATAATAGTATACTAATAGACGGAGCCGGGAAGGAAAGCTAATTTAGGGTAAGGATCGTAAAGGATTTTGAACCTAGAATAAGTAATGAGTACTCCGATCTACTAACGATCTTGTTAACTATAATCGATAGTAGTAGGATTACGGTTACCTCCTCCTTAGGTAGAGAGGGTTATAAGAGCCTCTACTACTAAGGTATAGAGGTAGTCTAGAGGTACCTCTAAGGCACTAGCGACGTTAAGCTTATTATCTAGTAATTCTTCGTTAGTAGTTTCTAGTCTAATAATATATCGGCTATCTTTAAGCTAAAAAGTAGCCAATCTGTTAACGATTACTACAAGGATGCGACGAATAGGATTATTCGCGAGGGCCTCGTAGGAGTCTCCGAGGGGCTTATTAGACGCCTTAAAGTAGTCCTCTAGGTCTCTAGTAATCGGATTCTAGATAAATATTCCCTTCCGGAAAGAGATAAGAGGATTAGTATTAGCGAGCTAGTCCTATCCTAAAATTATATCGTACCTAGTAAAGGTTCTAGCCTAAAAGGTTTAAGGGATAGTACGCTCGGTACCCGTCTTATCCTTTACTATCGGAGAGAGGGAGTAAGCCTTATAGATCGTTATACGATTATTGTCGAGGAAAGTAACTTTCGGAGGGACTAGATCTAACGGTACTAGGTCTAGGACTTTCGTTATATACTAGGAGATAAGGTTAATTTAGGTACTATAATCAATTAGTACCTTAAGGATACGCGTAAGGCCCTTGTAAGGCACCTCGACGTCGACGATAATACGTCGTTCTCTTCCTCTAGTATTAGGCCCTAGTCGTAGTAAGGAAAGGAAAGCGACTAGGGCTTCGTGTTTTCTAAGCTAGTAGAGGCTTAGCTATCTCCGGTAGAGGGATTAGAGGCTAGGTTTACTAATCCGCCCTAGGCTTAGCCTCGGCTACGGTTTCTAAACTAACCCCGACTACTACCTCTACCCCTAGGGCCCCTTAGAGATACCTACGAGGTATCTAGAGGGATGTTAATTCTAGAGCTAGATGCTTGCTTAGAAGACCTACCGGGATTGCGAGCATTCTTAGTAGTATCTTTCTTAGACGTCCTAGTAGGTTAGTTCGGGTTGGGTTCGGGTTCAAAACCGAACCCAACCCATTTGTCCGGGTCTAATCTTAGGGAACCGGAAGTTTGTCCGGGTTCAAACCTAAAAATTTAATGGGTTTATAGCGAACAATAGAAACATTAGAAAAGCGGAAATTGCGAAATATCGAGATAGAGAACATATTGTTATTTATGCATGCTACCATTATCGTAGTCCTAAAGGATAAACTAGTCATTTCTTCTATGCATGCTACTAGTATCGTAGTCCTTAAGGACAGAGTAGTCATTTCTTTCTATAGCATAGCGCTAATAGCTACCCTTCCGTTCCTTTATTATATGCGACGGTTCTTGTATAGATTCTCGCTAAAGTCTACATCTCTAATAAAGATACCGTAGCCCTTTAGAAGCAAACTTAGTATAACAATGTCCTTCTACTAAATAGTGACACGCTTGGCATAGACGGCTAGTAGGTTAATAGCTATCTAGAGTTAGTATATATTAAGGACGTTAGGGAGCAATATATACTCGAAGAAAGTCGTAAGGTATGCTTTAGAGGCCTTACGCAATGCCTCGATAGTATTGAACTAAATGCGGAACTAGCTAGCGCTAGTAATGCTAGTATCGTAGATCAACTATTTAATTAGTCTCTAGAATAGCGCTCGCGGGATCATGAGGTCGGTAGACATTTGCGTAGTCTTAATCTACTATAGTACGTTTTCTAAAAGATAATTAGTTACGGCCGGCTATACGGCCGGCTACACGGCCGGCTATATAAGAAGTAGAACTTACTACCTACGTTTCTACGACGTGCGCTTGTAGTTGCCTTCTTATTTAGCTTGCTAGGCTTAAAGGTAGTACTTTTCTAGGCCTTGCGGGTAGTAGCGTAGATATTGTAAAGGACACGAGTAGTACCTTTCTTATTCTTCTTGGCGGTAGTAGCGACGGACTTTCCGGCTATTCTAGACATAATGAGTATACAACTAAAGGTATAGAACTACGGTGCGGGCTAAGAATAGGCGATGTGTAATATGAAAGCCGAATTGAAGAAAGTTATTATTGTACGCGATTGTATTATAGGTTAGTATAACAAAAACGTCGTTACTACCGTTTCTAGGGAAGCAAGTAGAAAATGATAGAAAGTAACGTAATAAGACCTCGACAATAGTAAGACCGCTCGACAATAGTAAGAGTAGAAGACATTATATACGCGACTAGGCGAGATTTGATATAATTCTAAAGTAATGGATAAAGCCAAATCTGTAGCCGGTAGTGTAGCCGGCTATAGTTAAAGAGTATGCGTAAAAAAATCTAATACGCAATAACCAAAAATAACGTAATAAGGCTCGATAATAGCAAGAGTAGAGGATAGAACACACGCGACTAAGCAAATTTGATGCGATATCGAAATGATAAGTAGAGCTAAATCTGTAGCCGGTAGTATAGCTAGCCATAGGTAGAGAGTATGCGTTAAAAATCCGATAAGCAATAACCGAAAATGACGTAATAAAGCTCGATAATAGTAAGAGTAGAGGACAATACATACGCGACTAGGCAGGATTCGATACGATATTGAAATGATAGGTAAAGCCAAACATGTAGCCGGTAGTGTAGCCGGCTATAGTAAGACCCTAAGCATCGAAGAAATAGCTATAAAGACTTAGACTAACTGTCTCGAACTATTAGTATTATTCTCCTAAAAGTCGCGCCCGGATCTTCGCGATGAGCTACATGTCTTTCTACTATAGAGTAACCCGTTTAGCGTGAATTGCGAGCAGGTTGGCTAGCTCGAATGTAGTCGTTAAGAACGCCTCGCTCGCTTCCTATAGAGCTT